>RXID01014281.1:0-170102 GCA_005019695.1 Trichopus zeylanicus subsp. travancoricus | reverse complement strand
TTCTCTTTTCTCAATTTTTAGCACCATGAATACCGTAGCCACCCACGGCCTATCGAAGATGGTGGACACTTGACACCGCTGTACCCACCCACTAGTGGTCTCTCAAAGACGGTGAGCCCTCAACACTGCTGCAATCACCTGCAACCCCTCAAAGATGGTGAAGACTCATTACACTAAGCCAGCCTTCGAGCTCACACTTAGCAAACCTTCAGCCTCACATCTCAGCCATTTTTTGGTCTCACACTTAGCTAGCCTTAAGGCTCATATCTAAGTCAGCCTTCGGACTCATAATTCAACAAGCCTTCAGTCTCGCATTCAATCAGCCATTGGACTCACACCAAACTAGCCTTTATGCTCACATCCAAGCCAACCTTCAAACTCACACTTAGTAAGTCTTCGAGCTTGCACTTAGCCAGCTTTGGGCTCTCACTTCAGCTAGACTTCGGGCTAGCACTCAGCCAACCTTCTGGCTCACATGTATCCAACCTTTGAGCACACACCTAGCTAGCCTTCAGGCTCGCATCCAGCTAACCTTTAGGCTCATATCCAGCCAACCTTCGAGCTCACATACAAGACACCCTATTGGCTTGCATCCAACCAACTTTCAGACTTGTACCTCAGCTAGCCTTTGGGCTCACATCCAAGCCAGCCTTTAGGCTCATACTTAGCTAGCTTTCAAGCTCGCACTCAACCAGCCTTCAAGCTTGCACCTTCGATAGCCTTCAAGCTAGCACTCAAGCTAATATTCGGATTTGCACCCAATTCACCCTTGGGCTTATACTTCTAAGCCAGCTTTCAATCTCACAAGCTAGGCTAGGTCATGGGCCTAACTAAAATTATCATGAAAAGCCAAGGACACTTAAATCAAACTATTTAAAATGAAGTAATTCAATCACATTAAATTTAAACTCAGCTAAAACAAATGGACAAAGGCCAAGTTGACTCAAATGGACCTAAATTGATCAAACCAATGGACAAAAATCCAAATCGAGTTAGACTCCAAAAAATCCAAATTGAGTTAACCTAGATTAAATAAACTCAAACTCGACCCTAATTAGACTCGAGATGGGTTAATTTAAAATCAAGCTTAGTTCAAATTAAATCCAATATGGATTGAACTAAGCTAAAATCAAACCCTAATTAGATTAAATCAAGTATAAACTAGAAGGGCAAACTCAAAATCAAACCAGAACTAAGCCAAGCTTAAAACCAAGTTGAATTAAATTGACTTAAACTTGAACCAAAGTCCATCAAGATGCAAACTAGAACTTGATAAAGGTCTAACACAAGATCAAACTCGATCCAAAACAAATGAAATCAAACTTGAAAAGAAATCAAATCCTGAACATTAAAATGAATAAAATTATATTTGAATCAAAATTAGTACTGCTCCAACTAGAGTAAATGATCAGAATTTGATGAATGTTCTTCTAAAAATTGATGCTAAGATTGGTGGATTGAATTCATTATTGAATATTCAGTGACTTTGATGTCTCACATGATTTCCTTAGTCATACTAAAAATTGTCAATGTGAACCTGATCACCAAAGATTCTGGAGATAGGAAGACCAAAATATATCACTATCTTCTAAGAAGAAGTTAGTAAATCATAATTCAATCTAGTTTTAAATATCAAGTTGAATTAATTTTAGACTGATATCAAAATTGAATGTTAACTTGATTCTGAACCAAACTTAGACCCAAACTATGTTAGTCCCAACAGAACTAAATAGGCTCAAACTGAATCCTACTAGGTGTGCTGAACCCTCAACAAGACTCCAAGGTTATGAACAAAGAGTGATATTACTATCTTGACTTGAACCAAAATTAGTTTGAATAGAACTAAATAAGGTCAAAATGAGTCTCATTGAGTATGCTACAAAAGCCATTAGCAACACTTCAAAGCTATGCCCATCCCCCTAAACCATTGGTGATGCTACCAAATCAAAAAAGTTAATTGCCAACACGCTCAAAGATATTGGCCACACTTCAAAGTTATACCTAAACTCCGAAGCCATAGGTGATGCTACCATATTAAAAAAGTTAAATTCCAACAAACTCAAAGTCATTAGCCACTTCAAGCTAGTCAATCCCAGAAGCTATTAACAATATGCCCTTTATGTTATTCAACCCCAAAAGCAATTGATGGTGCACCTTTCAAGCTAATCAACCCTAGAACTAATTGATGACATGCCCCTCAATCTAGTCAACCTCAAAAATAGTTGATGACATGCACTTCAAGATAGTCAACTCCAAAAATAGTTGGCAATGTGCCTCCTTGATCTACCCAACCCCATAAGTCATTGATGATACTACAAACCAAATATTCATTCGAGTCAAACCCCACATAGTGCAATACACAAGAGTAGGGTAGCAGCAGATATCAAACTCTTTTCATTTCCTTTTTTCTTTTTTATGCTTCATGCATTCAAATCTATGCAAATGTATAATGGAGGGTATACCTTTGCTTGAGCCATATACCATCTTTCTCAATTCAATCAAATAACACTTTCTACTTTTCTTTTACTTTTTTTTGTCTCTTTATTTTATTAACCAGGTTTCTTACTTTAGGAGGTTCTTGATAATTGTTAGAATAATTAACAGCAAGATCTTATACTTGTTGGAAGTTATATTGCCATAGTGCATTTTAATTTAAAATAAACTTTAATTTGTGATTTGAGATCGCTCCCAGGGTCTCCGCAATCTCTAGCTACTAAAATTGATCGCATAGATAACTTCATAAAGTTTGAAATAGTCCATAGCCAATTAAGGTATAAGGAATAACTTCATGAGTTTGAAGTGTTTTCATAGCTAATGAGGCATAGGTGATAACTTCATAAGTTTGAAGTGGCATTACCTACTGCTTGTGAAATTGGGTGAAACCTTAGAGTGCTACCAAATACTTTTGTAGTACACTAGTAAAACTTAGTTTGACCTAGTTTAGTTCTAGTTGAACTAGTTCTAGTTCGAGTCAGGATGGTAATATCACCCATTGTTTATAATGTTGGAGTGTTGCCAAAAGTTTAGCACATCCAATGGGACTCAGTTTGACCCTGTTCAATTTCATTTGGGCTAATCTGATTCAAGTTTGAGTTTGGTTTGAATTCAATTTAATATTCAAAACTCAATTTTGATTCGAATATGAATTGATTCAGTTCAATGTTCAAAACTTAATTTGGATCAAATTTAACTTAATTTACTTTAATGTTCAGGACTTGACTTCGATTCAAGTCTAATTTGATTTAATTTGATATTCAAAACTTGATTGAATTGTAATTTATTGACTCCTTCCTGAAAGATAATAATATGTTTTAGTTTTCTCTTCCCAGAACCTTTGGTAATTAGATTCATACTGATGCTTTATAATATGAAATCAAAGGCTACTACCATGAACTGACTACCATAATCATAGAGGGAATATCAGTTTGATCGGGAGAACCATATGAAACATCCACTCCCATAATAATTCTTGATATTTTGAAACTAAGGGTATTAACAGTAGATGTTCAACTTGTAATAATGAATTTAATCCACCAAGCTTAACACTAATCTTCAAAAGAATATTTGTTAAATACTGATCATTGAAATAGTACTAATTTTGACCCAAGTCTGACTTGACTTATTTCAATGTTCAGAATTTGATGTTGGCTCAAGTCTGATTCATTTGATCTAGGTTGAGTTAGACCTTGTGTTGGACCTTTATTAGTTTGTTAATAGATCCTTAACAAAACTTGGGTCCAAACCCTTGGTGGGTTCTTATTGGATCCTATCTCAACCCATTGATAGACATGGGTTCAACCCATGTTGGACTCTCATTGGATTTGAGTTTGCATTTTAATGGATATTGGTTCAAGTTCAAGTCGATTTGGCTTGGCTTGATTTCAATTCAAGCTCGACCTAGTTTTGGTTTGACTTTGGGTTAGATTCAACCCAATTAGCTTTCAGTTTGAACTTGATTCAACCTAATTAGAATCTGATTCAATCTTAATTTGACCTAAATATGGTTTGATTTGAACTTAACTTGATCTTGAATTGACCTAATTTGAATCTGGTCAAGGTTGGATTTGAGCTGATTTGGTATAGATTAACTCAATTTGGATTTCAGGTCCAATTCAATTTAAATTTTAGTCCATCTATTTAATCAATTTAGGTCCATTTGGTGGTTTATTTGAGTCATTTTAGTTTTATCCATTTGTTCTAGCTAAGTCCAATATGATCGAATCATCTTTATTTAATCAATTTGTATTAATTGATTTCGTTTAAGAGCCCTCATGCTCTCATGATGACTATGGACAAGCCTATGGGCTGGAATTAGTTCGAATAGACGTTTGTCTAGTTTACAAGATGGTCTTAGTTTAAATAGACATTTGACGAGCTTATAACCTGGCCTCAGTTTAAATAGACATTTAGCAAGCCTATGAGCTGGTGTTAGTCTCAATAGACATTTGGTGAGCTTGCAAGCTAGTTTTAGTCCGAATTGACATTCGGTGAGCTCGCAAACTGGTCTTAATCCAAAATTGATTTTCCAGAAAGTTTGTAGATGGATCTTAAATTATAATTGACTTTTGAGTGAACCCACGAACTAATCTTTAATCAGTAGTGATGGCAGGAAAATCAAGCTAAAGCTTTTTTTTTTTTGAAAAGGGCTTGTGCTATCTCCTCCCTTCCTATCTTCAAAGCTTTTTTTCTATTATTATTCTTTCTCCTATTTAATTCTCTTCCTTTTCCTTCTCACATAAGCTCCCTTTTTTTATTTTTTTTATTTTTTTTGCAACAATCATCCCTTCTTACATTTGGCTCCCATAGCAACTTTCTTTTTTTTTTTTTTTCTTTTTCTCATCTTCTTCTCCTTCCCCGTGAGTAGCTCCTCCTTTCTACTATTTCTTTCCTTCCCATCAATGGCTGGTCCCATGCTTCTTCTCTCTTTTTTTTCTGAACTCTTCTTATCCTCGCTCAAGTCTACAATAGCTAAGCTCCAGCCTTTGTCCCTACATTGATCTAGTCTGAGCAACCTCTCCCCTCCTATCATGGATAAATCCAACTGAAACTAACTGGATTCAGCCTCCTCTAGCTATGGGTGTCAGCAATAGAGGTAGCAAGGTCGATGCCATTGTTAAGGTAGGTTCAAGCCAAGTGGTGGCAATTGAGTATAGCGGTGGCCATCTAGAGACAATGATAGCCACTTGAAAGCATCTTAGTGACTTCCTGGTAGGTAAGAAGTGAGTACAGTAGTTAAAGGCCTGACAAGGATATAGATGGTGGTACAGGTAGAGCTCAAGATGCCAAGGAGGAATTCGACTGCTTGCAAAGCTAGAGGCTTTTGGGGGAGTCAAAAAAGTGTCAAATCAAAATAATATAGTGGGTCAGACACTAAATCATCCCAAAAACTTAAACTCATGATATATGAGTCTTTTTTTACTATGTATATTAGACTCTATTTGTCTAATATCTAATGTAGTACTAATTCATCAAGCCTAACTTTAAAACAATCTCCCTTTTAGATGTGATTTGACCACAATAATTTTTAACACCCTTAATCAGGAACTCTTTCACTCTACTAGTTTCACCGTATAACCATACTAATGGGCTTTTGTCTCAATTTTTGATTTTTTAAGAGAGACTAACATGCATCTCAATTTAATCACATCATCATGGTACTCTTTTATTTAACCAATTCCACTGTGTGACCTATACTAACGGGTTTTTATCTTAATTTTTTATTTTTCTTTTAAGAGAGACTAATATGCAACACAATTCAATTGCATCATCATCGTAATTTTGATCTTAAGAGTTTGCACAGCTTCGTACCTGAAGCTCTGATACCACTAGTTGGAGGAGTTGAAAAAGTGTCTAACCAGATCAATATAGTGGCCGAATAGCAAACTATCCCAAAAACTTAAGCTCATGAGATATGACCCTTGTTTACTATATATATTGGACTTTATCTATCCAATATATAATGTGAGACTAATTTGTCATATTTAACATTATAACATGAGGTGATATAAAGTAAGGCAAATCAGGGTTTGGGCCAACTGGGCAGGATCCCATAGGAGCGTGGGCCAACAAAGAAGAAACTAATGGTGGGCTATAGGCATGCGGCATCTTGGTAGGGAGCAAAAGACGAACAATGGTGCATGGGCATGAGCGGCTAGGAACCAAGACAATGCCTAGCGGTTCAAGGCAAGCAAGCTCTCTACATGAGTGCAATGCGGGGCAGAGCTGGTGGCCTAATGCAGCCATAGGGATAGGGAAGGAGCAGCGAGGTAATGCACATGTACAGGGCGAGATACGGGCAGTGACAATGGCCTGGTTTCAGACGAGAGGGTGGAGGTGAGTAGTTTGGATTGTAGACTTAGGCGTGCATGTAAAGATGGAGACAACAATGAGAGTACTGAAGGCAAACATAGCAAACTTGGACGAGGGGTGGCTGGTCACGGTGGTTGCAATAGAAGGTCGCAGATTCTGGTGGGCGAATAGAGGATTGCATGTCGGTGTAGGTTGGTGGAGTGGTGTGTGGGTGCTCCAGGAGGGAAGCATGGCAATAGGGAACAGTAGCCCAGGCCGGCAATCGCTTGGTAGAGTTCATAGGAAAGTGAAGCTCCGAGTAATTGACAATGTAGAAGAGATAGAGGTGGGTGACCATAGGCACGAGCAGAGATGTTGTGATGCAGGAGTGAGGTCCCTAAGAAGAAGACCAAAGAGAAGAGAAGAAACCAAGAAAATGAAAGAAAAGATGAGAGCTTATATTTTGTTTTTTCTCTCTAATACAGTTTTCTAATCTTTATCGTCTTTCTACAATTTTTAATCTCCTCCCTCTCTTATTCATGACCGCTTCTTGACCAGTTTCGTGTTTTTTCTTTTCTTTATAGTTTTCCATTAATTTATAGGCTTTAAGGATATTTAAATCTAAATCTTTGATTAGTTTTATTCTGAAATGTGGTGTGATTATGATTGTAATTAGATTAAATTCTCATATTTTGTAATTAGTATATAATCCCTTTGATTGAGACTCATTTTTCAACAAAGAAATTCAATTTTTATATTTGTTTTGGATTTAAATTTTCAAGAGGTTATTTAAAAAAAATTTGAAAAATTTGGATTAAAATATAATTTTGTAACTTTCAGAGATTTTTTACAAAAAGAACTTATTTATGATATTTTAAAACTTTTAGAGTTCTTTTTATAAGAAAATTTCAGGAGAGACCTATTTATAAAATTTTTTCAATTCAAGGGCTTATTTACAAAGATTTTATATTTTTTTCATTTGGTCCAGATGTTTAATAAATCTTGGGCTCAAATATTTGATCCACTTAACTCATTTTACTTTGAGTCTAAATTTCTCATTAATTCAAATACAAATTAAACTCAATTTTTGGTGAAATTTGACCACAATTTAGATCTAAATGAAACCCACCTTTGGGCCCTATTCTAATGACATTCAATTCCATGTTTAGACTGAATTTGGATTAAATTAAATTTTTGGTCAAAATTAATTTAAATACACATGTAAATAAAAATTATCAATGACACATATAACAAAACTTCTGGCTATATTTCAACTAATAAGATTTTTTTTTTCACATAGACTAAACAAACATTGTGTCCTCTTGTTATATACGTAGACAAATATATATATATTTATAACGGAAAATCGTTGATAATCTATATCAGTACTACACGTATGCAAAAAAAAAAATTTCTACTTGCATCTACTGTAACATATAAGATCAATGATGGCGCTTCTCTAGCATTGCCAGAAAATATATTAGTGTCAATATAAATTTACCCACACTATTTTACAATGCTAAAAAAATTACCGTCTCAATTTTGATCAGGAAGATTTGTGCTATTAATATAATGCCCACAAAAATTTATGGTGGTGCTATTTGCAATGTAGAAAAAGCACCAAGAGGAGTTTATCTTTACCGGTGCTTTCTGTGACGCCCCCGACCCAGCACGATATTGTTCCTGGGCGTCTGCGGCCCGCGGCCCACCCGACCCCAGGATTTTGTTTTTCCCAGTTTTTCGAAAAAAAGCCTCGTTGTTGGGTCTATGGCAGTCATCATATTTAGCCCAGTCTCAACTCCAACACTTTGTCGATGTGGGACTAAAGACAACTGCTACCAGTTACAGGCCCATTGCCTGTCTACTGGCCCACTGGCCCCACCGGGCCTTACAATCTCCCCCCCTCAAGGGCTTAGTGTCCTCGCTGAGCTAGCCCACATCGATCAAGAGGTGCGGAGTGGCTCTGATATCATTATGTGACGCCCCCGTCCCAGCACGATATTGTTCCTGGGTGTCTGCGGCCCGCAGCCCACCCGACCCCAGGATTTTGTTTTTCCCAGTTTCCCGGAAAAAGGCTTCGTTATATTGGCCCATTTGAGATCTTAGAGAGAATTGGAGCAGTTGCTTATAAACTTGCCTTACCTCCAGCCTTAGCAAATGTGCATAACGTCTTCCATGTGTCAATGCTGAGGAAGTACATCCCAGATGCCACACATATACTATCATTTCAGCAATTACAGCTGAGAGAGGACTTAACTTGTGAGGAGCAGCCAATTCAGATTTTTGAACGAAAAGAGCATGTGTTGAGAAGAAAGGTGATCCCTTTAGTAAAAGTACGGTGGCAGCATCACTCTGCGAACGAGGCCTTTTTCTGGAAAACTGGAAAAAATAAAATCCTAGGGTCGGGTGGGCTGCGGGCCGCAGACGCCCAGGAACAATATCGTGCTGGGTCGGGGGCGTCACATAATGGTATCAGAGCATAAGGTTTAAGAATTACATAGTTTTGAGATTTATTTCGTTTTAGAATGTTCTTTAGTGTCATCCAAAATACTGAATCTCCAAATCCTTATTTACAGGTTCAGTATGCCTCCCCGTCGTGCCCCTACTCGTGGTCGTGGAGCGGTTGCCATGGGCTGTGGACGTGGCACTCCCAATATTGAGGAGGGTGTTCCACGACGTGCAAGAACTAGAGGAGTTGGTCGAGGTTATGGGACGGGAGAGGAAAATACCGAGATGACACTCCAAGAAACTCTGATGTTATTTCTCAACCAGCAAATGGGGGCCGATTCTAGTAGTGGAGGCAGAAGGGATGGAGGAGATAACCCTAACCCCTTCCTCACTCAGTTCAAGAAGATGGGGCCTCCAACATTTTCGGGATGTGATGATCCCGACAAGGTGGACACTTGGCTACGGGAGATAGAGAAAGCCTTCGAGGCTATTGATTGCCCGGATGAGGAAAAGTTGAAACTAGCAATCTACTTATTACAAGGTGATGCTGATGCCTGGTGGAGAACCACTTTGAGATCTTTGGGGGAGCCCAATAAGAGTGTTAGCTGGGAGGAATTTAAAGAATACTTCCTGCAAAAATTCATCCCTACAGCAGTTCGAAAGGAAATGCGAAGAAAACTCCTCAACATCCGGCAGGGCAATCGAACAGTTCAGCAATATGAAGCTGAGTTCAACAGGCTTTGCTGTTTTCTCCCAGACTTCATCTCTAAGGATGACGAACGGGTTCAGCTATTTGAGGATGGACTAACTGAGGGGATCAGAGAGCATGTAGCCTACTTTAACCTGAAGACCTACAGAGAGGTTGTAAGTAAGGCCCTCTCAGTGGAGAAGACACAAGCTCATTCGCGGTCACTAAGGGAGGAATCATTACAGAATCATCCCAGATCACTAACCCGTACATCAGTACGAAGGCCGAAGAAGAGATTCAGACCTGGGGAGCGGAGGACCACCACGGGACAAACTGCAACATATGACCGAGATAAATGTTACCTGTGTGGCCAGTGGGGACATAGGTCGAGATCTTGCCCAAGGAGTAATAGTGGGGAACGTCTTTGCTACAGGTGCCAACAATCAGGGCATTTTGCAAGGGACTGCCCAAAATCATTACACACTCAGCAAAATACTGGACAGAATCAAAATCAACGGCGAAAGAATTTCATCCCAAAGAAGAACCCAGCACCAGCTTGAGTTTATGCTTTGTCCCAAGCCGATGCGAATGCTTCAGAGGATGTGGTGCAAGGTACAATTTTGGTTGATGATATGATTGCTTCTATATTGATCAATTCTGGATCTACACATTCTTTTATTTCCCCTCACTTTGCTATCAAGTTGATCAGAAAGGCTGAACCTCTAGAGACAAACTTAATAGTTGGAACACCTACTGGCGATAAGATGATTGTAGATCAGGTATTCAAACAGTGTACTATTATGATAGAAAATCAAGAACTCACTGTGGATCTAGTCCTGTTAAATTTCAAGGACTTTGATGTTATTTTAGGCATGGACTGGTTAGCAGCTTATCATGCCAATGTTGACTGTTTCACTAAGGTAGTAACCTTCAGACCACCTGGGCAAACCGCTTTTACCTTCTCCGATGTACAAGGAAACTTCCCTCCCATCATTTCTTTTCTCCAAGCTCAACGACTACTGATAAGGGGTTGTAAAGGGTATCTAGCCTTTATCTCGGAGGAGCAATTGAGTGCACCTCGATTAGAGGACATCCCTATTGTCCGAGAGTATCCAGAGGTCTTTCCCGAAGAGTTATCAAGATTACCTCCAGACAGAGAGGTGGAGTTTGGCATAGACCTCTTGCCCGGTGTAGCTCCGATCTCAAAACCCCCTTATAGAATGGCACCAGTGGAGTTAGTAGAGTTGAAGAAACAATTGCAAGAGCTCTTAGACAATGGTTACATACGCCCTAGTGCATCTCCTTGGGGTGCACCAGTTCTTTTTTTGAAGAAGAAAGACGGGACTATGAGATTATGCATAGATTACCGTCAGTTAAATCAGAGCACAATAAAGAACAAATATCCTCTCCCGCGGATTGATGATCTATTTGATCAGTTACAGGGTACTCAAGTGTACTCGAAGATTGACCTAAGATCTGGCTACCATCAACTCAAGGTTAAGGAGGAGGACATCCCAAAGACAGCCTTCAGAACTTGCTATGGACATTCATGAATTTCTTGTTATGCCATTTGGCTTGACCAATGCACCTGCTGTCTTTATGGATTTAATGAATAGGGTGTTCAGGTAGTATTTAGATCAATTTCTTATTGTATTTATAGATGACATCCTAATATATTCCAAGAGTCACAAAGAGCACGAGCAACATCTCAGAGTTGTGTTGGAAACCTTGAGGCAAGAGAAATTATATGCCAAACTTAGTAAGTGTGGTTTCTGGTTGTCAGAGGTGGTTTTCTTGGGTCATGTGATCTCAAGTGCTGGTATATCAGTGGATCCCAAGAAAATAGAAGCTGTGTTGGAATGGAAAAGGCCCACTAATGTAACTGAAGTGAGAAGCTTCCTTGGATTGGCAGGTTACTATAGGAGATTTGTGAAAGGTTTTTCCAAGATTGCTACTCCACTGACCCGATTGACTCAGAAGAATGTTAAATTTGATTAGGCGGAGGACTGTGAACAAAGTTTTCAAGAATTAAAGAGAAGATTGACTACTGCACCAGTGTTGACCATACCTTCTGGTGGTGATGGGTTGGTGGTATACAGTGATGCTTCCATCAATGGGTTAGGTTGCGGTCTAATGCAACATGGAAAAGTGATAGCCTATGCCTCTAGCCAATTAAAGGTCCATGAGAAAAATTATCCCACTCATGACCTTGAGTTAGCAGCCGGCATTTTTGCACTAAAGATTTGGAGGCATTATCTTTATGGACAGACATTTGAAATCTTTACAGATCATAAGAGTTGGAAATATCTTTTCACCCAAAAAGAACTTAATATGAGACAGAGGAGATGGCTGGATTTCCTCAAGGACTATGATTGCTCAATCAACTACCACCCAGGTAAAGCTAATGTTGTTGCAGATGCACTCAGTAGAAAATCGGTAGGATACTCAGCACATTTATTGGTAAGAAGATGGAAGATCTTAGAAACCTTGGGAGACATGGGACTAACCATTATAACAGAGACTCAGCGAGGATTGCTGGCTGGATTGCGCCTAGAGTCAGAACTGGTGATCAAACTCAAAGAGTGCCAGTTGAAAGATCCTAGGTTGTAGACCTTAAAACTTGAGTTAACTCAAAGTTCTAAACCAGGGTTTGATGTGACTACTGATGGTGTGATTCGATACCAAGGTCGGCTGTGTGTCCCTGATGATGTTCAATTGAAGCAAGAGTTGCTGAATGAGGCTCATCGCTCTCGTTTCTCAGTACACCCAGGAAGCACAAAAATGTACCGAGACATGAAGCAAAATTATTGGTGGCATGGCATGAAGAGAGATATCGCAGAATTTATTTCCAAATGTTTAGTGTGTCAATAGGTCAAAATTGAACACCAAAAACCAGCAGGAAAGTTACAGCCACTCCCTATCCCTGAATGGAAATGGGAACATGTGACCATGGACTTTGTGGCTGGGTTACCCAAGACAAGGAAGGGGTTGGATGCTATTTGGGTTGTGGTGGATCGGTTAACTAAGTCAGCACATTTCCTTCCTATTAAGATGACCTACTCCTTGGACAAACTTGCCGAATTATATATGGAGGAAGTAGTAAAACTTCATGGGGTACCTGTTACCATTATCTCCGATAGAGATCCCAGATTCACTTCACGATTTTGGGGTAGTTTTCAGAAAGCTTTGGGGACGCAGCTACGTTTTAGTACTGCATATCACCCTCAGACTGATGGCCAATCAGAGAGAACAATCCAGACCCTGGAGGACTTGCTGAGAGCGTGTGCTCTGGATTTTAAGGAAAGTTGGGACTCTCATTTATGTCTAGCTGAGTTCACCTACAACAATAGTTATCATGCTGGTATTCAAATGGCACCTTATGAGGCTTTGTATGGGAGGAAGTATAGATCTCCCGTGTGTTGGACAGAAGTTGGTGAGAGGCAAATTTTGGGACCAGAATTGGTTCAGATAGCTACTGGGAAAATTGAGATAATTCGGAAAAGGTTGCTCACAGCACAAAGTAGACAAAGGAGTTATGCTGATACCAAGAGGCGGGATCTAGAGTTTCCCGTGGGCGATCATGTTTTCCTAAAAATCTCTCCAACAAAGGGCGTGATGAGATTTGGGATGAGGGGAAAGTTAGCGCCTCGTTATATTGGCCCATTTGAGATCTTAGAGAGAATTGGAGCAGTTACTTATAAACTTGCCTTACCTCCAGCCTTAGCAAATGTGCATAACGTCTTTTATGTGTCAATGCTGAGGAAGTACATCCCAGATGCCACACATATACTATCATTTCAGCAATTACAGCTGAGAGAGGACTTAACTTGTGAGGAGCAGCCAATTCAGATTTTGGAACGAAAAGAGCATGTGTTGAGAAGAAAGGTGATCCCTTTAGTAAAAGTACGGTGGCAGCATCACTCTGCGAACGAGGCCTTTTTCCGGAAAACTGGGAAAAATAAAATCTTGGGGTCGGGTGGGCCGCGGGCCGCAGACGCCCAGGAACAATATCGTGCTGGGTCGGGGGCGTCACACTTTCAATACAAGCGTTAGTAAAGATGACACCTGTAGCAATGCTAGGATATAGTGCCACTATAAGTTCCAATCATGAGTTAACACTATTAATAATACTAAGGGTAGCGCCACTAATTGTTCACCATTGGCGGCGCTAGATTTAGTAGTGCCATTGGTTTATTTTCCTGGTGTATTTTTCTTAGCGCTAGGAAAACCTGAGACTTATGGCAGCATTTTTTTTATTAGTGCTGCCATAAGTGTAAAATCCATTGTGGTGGTTTGTTGATTAAGTGCCAATAAAGATGCTTGAAAGATATTTTTACAATAATGAATGAAACATATATCTTGAATATAGATAAAGTAAATAAAAACCATAAATTACATAAAATACGATTAAAAATTGTGTGATTATATGAATGAGAATTGTCTATAACTTCAAATTCAATTGTACATTAAGAAATATATGTGTTTATCTCCAACTATAATATAATAAAAAATTTCAATATAAATTATCGGAAGAAAATGAAAAAAAAAAATCGCTCTCCATGCTCTGCTCTAGATCCCGACTCGTAGTTGATCTCCTCCTCATATAGATATAACTAAAGATAATCAAAAAATAGTAATTTAGTTAAACAATAAATTCATATAAGTATATAAACTAATAAATTATAAGAATTTAAATGAATAGAAGTAAAAAAGATAAAAAATACAATAACAAATGTAATTAAACACCATCCATGTCCAAATCTCCCTCTTGTCTATGTGTCCATTCTGAAATCTCATACTCAATACTTTATGTCTGTCTTTATACACAAGTTCCTCTCCTCTCCTTTGTGGCAAAGCTTCCATTCTATGCCCGTGCTTGTATTTATATTTGTACTCAAATCTCTACTATTGTGCCCAAGATTACTCGTATATTTATGCATGTGTCTGTATTTATATCCAAATACCCACTGTTATGTTTAAGATCTCACCCGTAGTTGTAGGTCTAAAATTGGACCCCGTGTCCAATTAGCTTGCACATGTCGTTCTTAAAAAGAATACAGACAACGATAGAAATAACAAAAGCAAAAAATAAAAAACAAAATGGTCCTTGTCCAGTCAACGAGGAAGACACAATAAACACCACAATTTACCGAACTACAAAATAAAGCATTTAATTTAAAAGACAAAAGGTCGGCAAATCAGTTGTCCCACAAAGAGGATAAGTTTCACAAAATCAGATTAAACTCAAAAGACAAGGGAAACTACAGGAAACAAACAATTTCCAAAGCATCGAACAAAGGTAAAGGAGATGAGCAGTAAAAAAATAGGAAAAGCTTACCTGCAACCCTGCCTGAAGTAATAGTAGCAAAGAACGGGAGCCAATGGTGAAGAAATACACAAAACAATAATTTACAACAAATAAAAAACATACAGAAAAGACAATTTCTACCGCCAAAGTAGAAGAAACGGGGCAGCAGGCTTCTAGAGCAAAGCACTGTGAGAATAAAACAAAAGCGACAAAAAAAAAAAAAAAGAAATTTCTTTTTTTAGAAAAATCTACCCCTTGCAGCGAATCAAAATGCAAGAAGCAAACAAAACTAAAATAGCGAACTTATCTATAATAAATACAACTCAAATGCTTTCAATGACCGGCACATGTTACTGTATTAACCATCAATTACTTCACCAAATATGACTTTTTAAATGAGTCAATTTACATAAAAACGAGTTGCACCACCACAGAAGCAATAATACAGATTTTTAAAAAAAATTATCCTAGTTTGAAAGACAAAGTATAACGAAGCTTACAATCTAAAAATGTCAACAGCTAGCATAGAGCTTAACACATGCTTACTGTGACTCAACAAGAAAAAACTTGCACAATATTGTCAAGACAATTTTAAAGAAACATCTAAGAAGACATTAAAAACCCTTAATATTAACTACACATTTTCACTTGTTTAATAGACCTAAAGCTAGCCAACACCAACTCTGGGAAGATTAAGGGAAGAGAATAAAAAGTAACAAACCAAGATAATGAGGATCACTAAAGTCATAGATTTCAAGTAACCTTCAATGCTAATCTAGGAAAATTAAGACACACATAAAGATAGTAATTGTACAAAACCCAAGCCCTCTTACCCAACAATTGAATAGGCTAAAGCTAATAAGCACACCATCTAACAAAAGTTTCTACCATCTAAATGGATCACCAGCAGCTCGGGCTAAGTATTTACCAACATCATAGCTGATCAAAACAAAAATATAGAATGGCTGCAGGAAAAATACTATCATGCCAATTGTACAGTTCAAAAGCAAGCAAAAGCACAATAGCAAACATTCAAAGGAACAAAGTTAAGGGCAACAATTATAATGGCTGCAGCTTAAAAGCCACCATGCCAATTGTGAAGGTTTTGCAAAAAATATACAAAAATAATAATAATAACCGGAAAAAAATAAAAATAATAAGTAAGAAAAATCACTACAAATATCAGTTACAAAATCAAGGTACTCATAATCAAAATCCTTTCAAACCACACTATCTTTTAGATGTCGCAGTGATCAATCTACTACACGGCATTTTGCATGTCATCTCACAAATGGAGTTATTTTCTTTAGCATGAAAAGTTGTTATAGCCTCAAGTTCAGAGGGAAGTACATAACTACCATAACTAGTATATTTAAATGCACTTTCATATTTAATGCACTTTCATCCTTGTAGAACATGTAATCATTGGGACATACATGAACCTTTATATACCTGAGCCATAGGTCTTTTACATTATTCCACGTCTTACGATAAGAACATGGGATGTACTTAGCACATGAAATATTTCCTTCAAAGTCTCTAATAAAATACTAAATGACTTATTACTCCATCAATACTTGTTATTACTCCATCAACACTTGGTTTTAATAGCAAATAATCACATAATAAAAAATAAAAAATGTAAAATTCTTGCACCCCAGATGTAATTCTCTATTAGTTTTATTCAATAATTTGAAAAATTTTATTTCATCTTTATCAAGATTTTCTATTAGTATATATCTCATTGTAATACCTACACCTCTAAAGAACTCCAAAAGACTAAATTCATTATACAACAAACTTTTGATGTCATTTCCATCTTTCACATTCACTCCAACTAACTCTACAACCTTTCTATGCTCCCTTTTGTCATGATACCATAGTTCTTCTTTGTGAAAACTCCAATTGGTATATGACATATTCTATCCCCCTTACTATTACGTGTTTGTGAATTTCTTTTTGTATCTGATTATGCCTATTTAAACAACTAATACAGGGATGCCCTATCTTCTAATCTAGCATCTTGTTCTTATAGGCATACTCAAGAAAGGTATTAACTCCTTCTATATATCTCTGGTCCAGCTGATCTTTTATCTTGATCCAACTCTTATTTATCGAGCTAGTCACTAAGGATATATAGTATCTAAAATTACATGACCTCATAGCTTAGATGTCATATTAATTAGAAGATAATGTACACATATATTTTTATATACTTTCATTTGTTTATCAATTATAAACTGTAAAATTAAAATTTTTCCAAAGTATTTTCATAACATTATACATTATCTTCAAACATGCCAATCTTTTAATTTGGTGATTATAACAACCGGATCTCAATAATTATTGTTTGCTTCGAAATTCAAACCATGCCCTATATCTTGCTTGCATTATCCCCGTGTTCTTGTATGTCCTCCCATGTCTTACTTATGTTCTTTCCATGTCATCTTGTGTTCTGCCCATGCTTTTTATGTGTTCTCAGTTTCTCCAATGTCCTTCTCATGTTCTCTTACGTCCTCCCCTATTCTACCATATTCTCCTTGTATCATCCCCCTGTTCTTTCTATATTCTCCTATATTCTCTTTGTGTCTTACCCATATTCTCTTGTGTTCTTTCCATGTTTATCTATATTCTCACCATGTTTTACTCATATTCTCTAATGCTCTCCTTATGTTTTTCTATGTTCTCTCATGTTCTTCCATATTCTCTCCATATACTACTTGTGTTCTCTCTATATCATCCTTGTGTTCTCCCATATCTTTCTTGTGTCCTACCTATGTCCTCTCCATGTCATCCCTGTATTCTCCCTATGTTTTCATGTTCTCACTATGTTCTTCTCTTGTTTTTACTATGTGTTCTTCTTATGTTATTTTTGTGTTCTCCCTATATCCTTCCCCTATTTTCTCGTGTTTTTCTCATATTCTCTGATATTCTCCCCATATTCTCTCTTATTCTTCTCATGTCCGACATGGTTTCCCAAGAAACACCAGTATCTGTAGTGCTAATGTTTTAGCACTGTCTAAAGTGAAAGATGCAATGCCAATGGCAATAAACTAGCACCAGTGTTGGTGCCATAAAAGGCCTGATCCAGCGATAATTTCAATATTTCTCTAATAGTCTCACAGTTGCGCTCTGACACTAGTTTTTCCAGAGTTCTTCACTGCCAGCCTGCTATCAGGCTTCAATGCACCACCATCGGGCCTTAGCATGCCACCAACTCCGAGATCCACCAGGAGTTCTTCGCTGCCAGTCTACCGTTGGGCCTCAACGCACCACTGTTGGCCTCAGCACGCCACTAGCTCTAAGATTTGCTGAGAGTTCTTCGCCTCAACGCACCACCATTGGGCCTTAGTGCACCATTGTCAACCTTAACGCGCCACCATCAAGCCTTATTGCACCTCCAGCTCTAAGATCCGCTAGGATTTCTTCACCACTAGCCTGCCGTCAGGCCTCAATGCACTACCGTCAACCTTAGCACGCCACCAGCTCTGAGATCCACCTCTCCCTACTTCTAGATATGGCGATTTAGAGCTGATCTTTGCCCAAGTCGACTCTATTTAGATGATGCAACTCTATTTTAGTGCTTTTATTTGATTCTTGTAGAACTCAACAATTTATTCAATAGAAAAGCTATATGTGGAATGGAATTTGATCTATATGGTTATTTGCAAGCAAGGATTTTAGGATGTTACCCAATAGGATGAAGAATTCATCTCAAAGGTTAAGGGAGAGCTTTCTTGAAGGGATAGATTTCACAAACAATTGACTAGATCCTTAAATATGGAGGAAAAAATTTTGCAAATAGTGAAAAAATTTTTGATGCCTTGTAGAATTTGAAGTCTTTATACTACTAATATGGATGGAAATGTTGGAAGGAAAGAAGGTTCAAATCAAAATTGTGAACAAGTAAAAATTGAAATTCATGAAACCGGAGGATAGGATTAGGTGAGGAATATTATGATGTAATAGTCTAGCATTGTATGGGTGCAGATGACAATTTTATTTGTTTCTCAATTCCAACAAATTAGCAACAGGATTTGTTTGAAGTCCTTAAGGGGCAGCTTGGATACATGAGTAGGATATCCTAATGCTTTTTCCTTTTTTTTTTCTTTTTTCGGTAATAGGATATCTAAGTGATATACTTCATAAGTTTGAATGTGGAAATGAAAAATGATTGTAATCATGTTTATGTAAAAAGTAGTTTATACCATACCTGAAAAATGGATAATGCATGTGAAGGGAGCAAACATAAAATTTTCCAGTGATTAGCCAAAAAATAATTATTAGAAAAGAAATCAAAAGTGCTTTGTGCACAAGTCATTCTCTCTATAATTTGTTCAACGTTAACCTACATTAAGGGGAGGAAGCAACATGTTATAGTAGTGGCACATAAAAACATATGACTTGATTTGCAACCTAGCAGAAAGGGGAATAAGCCTAGTCTTTGTCCATATAAAGGACAACAACTTGCTAATCCATATATTGTTTGTCAACTACCTTATTCTATTTAATTCACATGGTTTCCTGAGAAATTAAAATTTGCACCTTAAAATGTTTCTACCTAAAAAAAGGACAAACATTCCATCCAAATGTTTCAAAAGACAAAAGAAGAAATTGTATAACAAACATTCTTCAAGAAACAAAAATATTGTACAGAAATATTGTCTAAGTCTATAGTTTGCAAGGTTTGTTTCTATTCAATAACACTCCAAAAAATAAACATACCCCTTGTCAACGAGCCCATGGACAAAAAATAGGTTATGAACTTTCTCTTTTCTACTATTTGGCATAGAGCTTTTAACACTTCAAGTTATGTTTCTTTCACAATTCTTGAAACGATAAGAACTCACATGTTAGGTGAAAGTCCTCATGCGATGTATAATTATAATTTTCAAAGATATTTTTGAACATTTTCAATTTTTTCCTATAGTTACAGGATAATGTAAATCTCTCTTATCACACGAGAAACAACATTGTTGTCATCTTAGCTAGGTAACATGTCCTTTTCTCTACATCCTTGTATCTCCTAGCTCAAATTTATGATTGCTAGATTCTATTATTGTACTACATTCTAAATATTAATATTAGTAATTCTCTGTGGTCTTGTGGCAAACATATGTCGTTTTTACATTTCTAGTAGTCATCCAAGTTGAATACATGTACTAATCAATAACACATTTCACTATAGGTTATATATACAAAGCATTAGCCTAAGAATTGCGCAAAAGTCAAAAACATGGATAAAAGTTAGATTAAGGTAAAAAATTATTTAGATGTTAGATATATTAATGGAGTAAATGTATTTCTATACTATGCATACAAGAGCAAGAGATCAGATTAGAAAATATAGTGACCATGTGTTAATTATATGAATACGCACAATTGGACAAAACAATAGGTGTTTGAATATGTAATTGTAAGAGGGTGGAATATGTATTACATTAATTGGACATTTCATGGCGAAGAGATATGGTATTTAAATATGCTAAATTGATAAGAATAGTCAGCTAATATGACAACAGTTCACAATAAAGGGGATGATATCGGAGGATTGATTCGTTATGCCTTTGGAAATGTTGTATTCGAGCATAATACTCTTGTTCATGGGGACGATATGGCAACTAAGGATTATGATCAAGATGACCAGAAATTCTACAAAATACTTGATGACTTTAACATTGAATTGTATATAAGTTGTAAAAACTTCACATCCCTATCATTCATAATGGGTTTATTGGCTGTGAAATGCAGGTGTCAATGGAGCAATCACTCATTTAATATATTATTAGAGACATTGAAGAAGGTATTTACTCACCATTCTCTGCTTCTCAGTTCTTATCGGGAGACTTAAAATATTGTAAAAGACATAGGGTTAGGATACATGAAGATTTATGCATGTCCAAACAATTGTATGCTTTATAGAAATGAAAGTAAATCAGACACTTATTCTAAGCATTGCAAAGCATCTTGGTATCAGCATTTCACATCCCACAATGATGATGACAATCAGATGATCCAAAAAATTTTATCTAAAGTTATGTGGTATTTCCCTCTGAAGTCAAGGTTGCAGCATCTATTCATGTCAATATTGACAGCATTACATATGAGATGGCACATCGAAGATTGGGTATGTGAAGGAATAATTAGGCATCCGACAGATAGTCTTGAGTGGAAGGAGTTTAATTCACGATACCCATATTTTGCTGCTAATATTTGTAATGTCTGTTTAGGGTTAGCTTATGATAGTTTCGATACCTTTTAGAAAATAAATTGCTCGTATGGTACTTAGCCTGTGGTTTTGATTCTACATAACTTGCCACCATGGTTGTGTATGAAACAATTATCATTCATCTTATCCATGATTATTGATAGAGCAAAGGGACCAGGGAATGATATTAATTTATAACTCTAGCTTTTAATTGAAGAGCTAAAGGAATTATGAGAGCTAGGCATTCCAACATTTGATGCAAGCAATAAATAAATATTTTATTTACATGTAGCACTATTGTGGACAATCAATGATTTTCTGGCGTACACATACCTTTCAAGATATAGCACCAAAGGGGAGCAAGCATGTCTTATTTGTGGGAAGAACACACAGTCAATATGGCTAAAATTTGGTAGAAAATTTTGTTACATATGCTATAGAAAATATTTGCCTATTGATCATTGATTCTGACATGATATGATCGCATTTGACAGGACATATAAGCTTTGCATCCCTCCCCCTCGACTTTCTAGATCCGATGCATTATGTGAAGCAGAGACTATCCAAAGGCATGGTTATGCTTCGATATCCAAGAGGACAAAGAGAATATAAATGTATATTGAAGGCTACTCAACTATAAAATCCAATTAGAGAAAGATTAGTGTCTTCTTTGAGTTGCCATACTAGAACTCATTGTACATTCACCACAATGTTGATATCATACACATTGAAAAAAATTTCTCAAAAATTTATTGTGGACATTACTTGGTACTTCAAACAAGTCAAAGGATAATTAGAAGGCACGACTAGATATAAAAGATATTGGTATATGGAGGGCACTTCATCCAGAGAATAGAGGTATTTGAAAATTTTTATCGTCGGCTCCATTTAGCATGAACAGATGGGAGAAAGATATTTTTATAACTATTTTTAAAAATGTGAAAATTTCAGATGGTTACATATCAAATATTTCTAGATGCGTGAATATGAAAGATCAAGCATCATTGGATTAAGGAGCCTGATTGCGACATACTGATATAACTGTTACTACCAAATGTTGTGCGGAGATGCTTACCTAAACATGTAGCTAGACCTTTAATCAAACTAAATAGTGCCTTTTGATTTTTGTATGACAAATCTATTCACCCAACTGAGTTTAAAGTTAAACGAGAAAAGATCACTCTAACTTTTTGTCACCTAGAAAGGATCTTTTTGCCTTCATTTTTTGATATTATGGAGCACTTTCCTATTCATTTGGTGGAGGAAGCATTACATGTGTGGCCAGTCCAATATAGTTATATATATCCGGTTGAGAGGTAAATGTTGATTATTAAATTTAATTGATGAAAAATGTTTTCATTCATGACAATGAACGATCTCACTGACATTTAGGTATCTTTCCACATTAAAGCAATGTATGCAAAATCAAGCTCATCGAGAAGGTTATATAGTAGAAGGCTATTTGGTAGAGAAATGCATGACTTTTTGTGCAATATATCTTAATGACTTTTGGTCAAAATTTGCTCACCCAAGCCAGAATGAAGATCGCTTTAGTGGACAGAGATGTCCAATTGGAGCTATGTGAGGACTTCATTATATAGGTGAAACTTAGTGGGCACAAGCACACCACTACATATACTTCAAATGGCCCTAATAAATAATAATAAGACGCAAGTGTTTTCTAAAATAATGAAAAACAATTTCATAGGGAACACTTGAAGTCCATAAAGTTTAATAGACGACGTCGAGATGGACAGTTTGAATGGGATAAAATTCATAGTGACACTTTTGCTACGTGGTTCAAGGAGCATATAAGTATATTTCTTTTTCAATTGATACTTCTTTAATTATATGTTTAACTTGTAACACATGACTTATTATTATTGTAGATTGCTGAATTACAAAGAAGCAGTAAAGCAGCAAATATTCCTAATGAGGTAATACTTTGACAGTGAGTCTCGATAAATGGGTGAGGAGATACACGAGATATATTATAAATAGTTTTTTATTTCATACGAAGATGTGAGAGATAAGCCACCATACACAAAATAGTGGTGTGACTTTAAAGGTGACTACAAAAAGTTTTGCAAGTACAAAAGACAAGAACCCCATATCAAGAGCTATATAGTTCTATGGTGTTCTAATGGACATTATTAAGATATGGTACAATAATGAACTTAAGTAACACATGACTTATTATTATTGTAGATTGCTGAATTAGAAAGAAGCAGTAAAGCAGCAAATATTCCTAATGAGGTAATACTTTGATAGTGAGTCTCGATAAATGGGTGAGGAGATACACGAGATATAGTATAAATAGTTTTTGATTTCATACGAAGATGTGAGAGATAAGCCACCATACACAAAATAGTGGTGTGACTTTAAAGGTGACTACAAGAAGTTTTGCAAGTACAAAAGACAAGAACCCCATATTAAGAGCTATATAGTTCTATGGTGTTCTAATGGACATTATTGAGATACGGTACAATAATGAACTTAAGTTCGTACTATTTAGGTGTGACTAGGTTGACAACAATGCTAGAGTAGCAATTGATGAGTTTAGATACATAACAATAAACTTCAACTATCTGATGTATAAACACCATCGACATGGAAATAAGCCTTATATTCTTACACGTCAAACACATCAAGTATTTTATATGGCAAATCTGTTAAATCCAAATTGGCACATGGTTGTGGAGATAACTAAGGAAGTACTTCATGGTCGTCAATCGCATAGCAGGTGATGATAATGGTGAAGAGCTAATTGCGGAGCCATGCACTGCACAGCAACTAAATGATATTGACTATGAAATTAAAAGCAGAAACATTGAAGGAGCTATGATAGATGCACCATACATTGATTAATATCAGCCACATGCAAAAGAATATAAAAGTGATAATATGACCAGTGAATCTAATACAGAAGAGAAAATCCTTTTAGAATATGACAAATCTGATAGTGATTGTGACAATGATGATTTCATGGCAGAGGAATCTGATGGATAAATGATATTATCATGTTAGACCTAGATTACGTACACATGGTCATTTATATTTAGTATTATTTATTGTTATGTTGGCTTATTACAATAAAGTTATTTTTTATTTAATTACATTTCAAGTGATTGGATTGGTGTACTGCTCTTATAATATTTTCTCCGTCACTAATAGTCTTCGTCCCTATAGGTATTTTATATACATTTAACTTCTGTTTGTCATATACTTATCTTGCAATTCTTTTGATTCGTTATCTCAATGTATCCTCCATTTGTAGATCAACATGAATCACAAAGGAAAGACATGATTTTTAGGCCACATGGTAGAGGGGTTGTAGCATGCAGAGATTGCAAAGGAGGTGTTCGAGATGAGTAGAGATTCTAATGGGAACTCTAATGGCAATAGCACAAACTTTTCTCCTTCCAAGATGGTATATTAAGAGTCACATCCCGATCATAATGGAGGTATGTAACCTATGGGCATACTTTATCTACTTCATCTTCACTAGTACAATCCTTTGTGACCCTAACAAACCTATAGAGGTTTGGGGTACTGAGGGATTTAGATTAAATCTCAGTGTCAACAGTTATCATTAAGTCATTGGTAAGAATTCAACATGACTCTCAAGCCAGTTAAAAATTTTGCAAAAGATGAAAACAAGTTACCTATAACCTACACTGACTGGCGGGCTATGCCCCAAGAAAATAAAAAATAGATCTGGGCAAATATAAAGGTAATATCAAATAAATTATATCTTCCTATTTAGGCCAATACCAATTTGGAGGATACAGTAAAAAAAGGTGTCATGCGGGTCATTGGCAAACATTAGCGAGACTGAAAGGCAACTTCATCCCATATAAGAATAATATAGTGAGGTCTACCACTTGTCCGAATTTGAGGATAGATAAAGACCAGTGACACATTCTGGTCAGACATTGGCAGATGAGAGAAGTTCGGATATTGCTCTAAGGTCTTGATTATTGAAATATGAATAGTATTTATGAGTAATACTATATGTTATCCTGATAATTTTATCTTTTTTGTTACTTGAGTTAGCAAAACTAAAAGCATCGAATGCATTAAATGATGAGTCATGCTCTCGAATGTAAGGGGCTTGCCAATTTAAGAGCTGATATATATAACGTATAATTTATAATTAGAAGTTTTATTACTTTATTATGTATATTTCATTCATAGTATTACTTATAACTTAAGACATCTAGCATAATTGAACCTTCTAATCTAGATGTTTTCTTTGCATCCCATACCAAGAAGGACGAACAACCTGTCGATGCAGTATTCGCAATATACATTCGAATTACAAAATATTAATAATTTTATTGATCATGTTGTAGGAGAGGATCACTCAATTAAGACAATCTTAGCCAGAGAACTCTCTTTTAGATGCAGTGTCCAAAATGTAATTCGTGATCAGATGTTTCAACCTAAGACTATCTCCGGGTGTTCCTGCAAATCCTCATAAGACAAACAACCTCAGTATATAGAGAGTTAGGTGTAAGTGATGATCCAGATAGAGGTTGCTGCAACAATGATGAGGTTCAAAGAGAAGATATTCAATGCACTTCCTCATATCATGTATTGGGATACCCCACAATCTGAAGTATGAATCGATTTTTGCTAATTTATACTATACAAGAAATCCTTTTTTATGCTAACACATATTTCTTGCACAAAATTATTAAGGATATTTCATCTGTACCATCCTAGCAGTAAGGTGATGTTTGTGGTTGCCAAGTTGGTTTAAGGGCGACTCCTTCCACTTCCCAACCTACTAAGGTACAAATGCATTTAAAGGTTTAGTTTATTATGTTGAATATTTTTAGTTTATGGGCATGGGTGGTTAGAAGGAGAGGGGAGTGTGGGTATGGGACTTGTTAACCGATATATATTATTGATTGTATAAATTTTTAACTTTTGTTTGTATCCTCATAGACCTACTCGAGAAAACCATCCATGAGCCAATAATCAGGAGTACGATAAGCAGACAGAGGTATAGAGGGATGATATTATTTTCTCTTTTTGGATGGATTGTATTGTAGACTTCTTCTTGAAGAAGTATGAATTATATTTTCTTTTTGGATGGATTGTCTACTACATATACTTTAGAGATTATATTTTCATTTTCTAAGTTAGATTGTCTAGAAATAATGTTTATAGAGTTTTGGCATGTTTACAAGGCTTTAACATTGACGAGGGCATCAATGGTGAATGCAAAATCCTTTGGTAGCGCTAAACATAGCATCGCCCAATGGATACAACCGCCACATAAACTTTGGCGGAGCTAAAAAATACTGCCACTATTTTCAGCGCCATGAAAGATTTTTGGCACCGCCATTGCTTGTTAGCAGCGCTATTTTAGCATTGCTGATATTCACAACTCTACTCTAGATGTCACAGTATTTTGTGAACGACACAAATTAGCACTATTAATGATTTTCTAGCGCTAATTTAAACTATAGGGGTGCTAAAGTAGCGTAAAAAATATCCCAAAATATTATAGTGCCCCAACAAATTAGCTGACAATACACTTCAAATTTAAAAAGAAAAAAAGCTAAATAGAAATCATAATACCTTAAAATCAAAGCATAGAGTTTGAGAAAAACACTAAGCAGGAGGAGGAGTTGACATAGGAAGATAAAGGAGAGGAGCCAATGAAGGGGAGGACAACGCCCCACAGAGATTGTGATTAAAGACTAGAATAGATTGAGTGGGTTGCAAGAGACCAAATTTACAAGGAAGAAGACAAGAAAAAAGGCTTAGGTTGTGTTGGCGCTGGGAAATTAAAAACAGGGTATAATCGGCATTTACAACCAAGAAACGCCAATAATATTTTCAAACTACATTAATTATTACTAGTATTATTATATTCAGATGATCAAACATCCTTGTTCATTATAGATATATAAAAGATTTAAACTAAAATAGGTGCATGAAAATATCTACTAAAAAGGGGAATTCATTGCGATTATATTTTTTGGGGGTTATCTGCGATATATTTTTTGAGGAACAGCTTGCATGCATGTGAAGCCATGCATATACAATCACTGATTTGAAGTCGTTGCATGAATATACTGTTAGAATTTAGACTATAAATCATATACATTTATGCATAAGGACATGTAGACGTACATGTATTGCATGAAATTATTGTATATATATTTCTATTATATGGTATAAGGACCCAATTGAGGTGATCTATTTAATTTAGGGTCTTTGTCATCTAAAATATAAGTGTGGTGGCTAAATTATGAATGTGTAGAATTCCTAGGGTTTAATTGTTAATTATTGATGGACTAATTAACAATTAACCCATTAAGATTTATGGGTATGGTCTCTGACTGTGGAATTTGATATAAAAGGAAAAGAAACCCTAGATCCATCAGGGGTAAAATTCCAAACAGTCAGAAGACTTCCTCCCCAAAACCCTAACCCTAATTCTACTGCCACCGCTGCCGCCGCCAGGCCATCACGGCTGCCAGGCCGTCACGCCGTCCAGCGTCGTCAGATCCGTGCTCTCCTGCGCCTCCGATCGTCGTCAACCCGTGCCGTCGGGCCGAAGCAGGCACCGCCGCAGCCCAAGCAGCCTGTGCAGCCGCATGCTGGCTGACTCCGGCCTGTGCAGTCATGCGCACGCCACCGGGCGCTCCCGACGCTGTACCCCGCGCTGAAATTGCGTCGACGCCGGGTCCCGTGCTGCCTGCGCACGACGCCTGCGTGCACCAGCGCCGCACGCCGCCGCACCGCACGCCGCCATCTCCACTGCCGGTCGCCGGAGCACAGTGGACTTGATTGGGTGTCAGTCTTCTTTAATCTACCCAATGGAATCAGGTACGCTTCCGTGATCTTTATTTTTCTCAATGATCTGACATGAATGTTTCTGGATTGTTTTGGCATATTTCATGAATTTCTAACAAGTGGCATCAGAGCCAGGTTTCATGTTGGGTTTTTGAGAATGAATGTCAAATATATATTTTGTTTTTTTTTAATTTAACAAGCATGTTAAAGTTGTTTGTGGAATCAGAATAATGAATTTCTATGTTCATGTTATAAAGTATGCTTATTCTGTGTTACAAAATTCATATATTGCTATGATGGATTCAGTTAGTAATATTTTTAATTTAATTTGGTTCAAGCAATATATTGCCAAAGTAACCTCTATTGTATAGATTGAATTAAACTAAAAAATATTAGGAAGGCATTACATGCTTGAAGTTTCATGCGGGTAATAATCGGCTCAAAGGAATGTTATTATTTGGCCGAAATTAAAGCATATTTGTGGTAATAAATATGTGACAATTATTTGGTTTTATCCATGTGGGTAATAAGTTGGTCCAAAAAAAGGCTTATTATTTGACAGGACTTTATTGTCAATATTTGATTGCCACACTAAGAGTACCACTTACAAATTGAATTTTGTCCAAAGACTTAATTTCAATGTTGTGCTAGGTATCTTTAGATGGGATTTAATTTCTTTTTGTGAGCTGATTGTGTTTTGAATTTTTGTTCTCTTTCAGTTGACTTTGTGAATGCTTCTGCTGTCACTGCCAATATCAATGGCATTCCAGTGCTCAATGGGAGCAATTTTAAGACTTGGAAAAATAAGGTAACTATAGTCTTGGGATGTATGGAACTTGACCTAGCATTGAGGGAGCCACGTCCTGCACCTCTTACAGATGAAAGCTCTGCTAATGATAGGAGAGCTTTTGAGAGGTGGGAACGCTCTAACCGCTTGAGTCTTATGATAATGAAAAATGCTATCCCAGAGACGTTTTTGGACACTATGTATAAGGAGACTGATGCTAAAGGTTCCTTGAAACCCTTGAAAAGCACTATATTAAAAGCGATAAGGCAGAAACAAGTGCAGCCTTAAGAAAACTTGTTTCCATGAGGTACAAGGGTAACGGGAACATAAGGGAGTATATTCTCGAAATGTTTAATCTTGTAGGAAAATTAAAAAACACTAAAATTAGAGCTTTCAGAAGACTTGCTCATTCATTTAGTATTGATTTCTCTTCCTCCGCAATTCAGTCAATTTGAAGTGAGCTATAATTGTTAGAAGGAGAAATGGACAATGAATGAGCTCATTTCTCATTTAGTGCAAGAGAAAGACAGGATGAAATAATATAAAACTGAGAGTGCTCATTTGGCATCATCTTCTTACGAACAAGGCAAGAAGAGAAAAACTAAAGATGTTACGGTGAAGGAACTGCAAAAGAAGCAGAAAAATACGTCCTAGGGACATAAGGAAAAGAAATGCTTCTTTTGCAAGGACTCTTCCCATTTTAAGAAAGATTGTGCCAAATTTCACGCTTGGCGAGTGAAAAAAGGTACATCTTTTGCTCTTGTTAATTCTGAAGTTAATTTAATTTCAGTACCCAGATATACTTGGTGGTTGGATTCGGCTACCACAACTCACATAAGTATATCTATGCAGGGTTGCCTGAACTCCCGACAGCCAAATGATGACGAGAAGTACATCTATATGGGGGCTGAAAAAGGGGTTGAAGTTGTGGGCATTGGGACTTTTTGGTTGTTATTACGTACTGGTTTTTATTTAGAATTAAATAATACATTTATTGTACCGTCTTTTAGACGGAATTTGATATCAATTTCTATTTTGGACAAAGAAGGATTTGTTTGTTCATTTGGTAATAGAAAATGTGATATTTATTTTAATTCTGTGTTGTATGGAACCAGTCATTTAACTGATAATGACAACCTTTATTTGCTTCATATAGAAAGTTCATACAGTGAGTCCCATAATACTGAAACAAAAGGCACTAAACGCAAATTTTCAAATGAAAATTCCTTTAAATTATGGCATAAGCATTTGGGTCATATCTCTAAAAGGAGAATTGACAGACTTGTGTCAGAAGGAATTCTTGAAAAACTTGATGATTCATATCATAATATTTGTGTTGAGTGTATAAAGGGAAAAACTACAAATAAGAGCAAAGTAGGAGCTGAAAGAGCTAAGGAAGTCTTAGACTTGATACATACAGATATTTGTGGATCGTTCCCTACAGCTTCTTGGAATGGTCAACAATATTTTATCACATTCATAAATGATTACTCTCGATATGGCTACCTATATTTAATTCATGAGAAATTACAAACATTGGATGTTTTTAAGTTGTTCAAAGCCGAAGTTGAAAACCAACATGGTATATCAATTAAGGCTATAAGATCTAATCGTGGTGGTGAATACTACGGAAGGTACGACGGATCAGGTGAACAACGTCCAGGTCCATTTGCTAGATTTCTTAGTGAGTGTGGGATCGTTCCTCAATACACCATGCCGGGTTCTCCGAACATGAATGGTGTAGTTGAGAGACGAAATAGAACCCTTAAGGATATGGTACGAAGTATGATTTGTCGTACAACTTTACCTCACTCACTATGGGAGATGCATTAAAGACCGCAATGTATATTCTCAATAGAGTTCCTACAAAAGCTGCTAACAAAACCCCTTATGAGTTATGGACGGGTAAGAAACCTGTCTTAAAGCACTTACGAGTTTGGGGATGTCCAGCTGAAGCAAGGCCTTATAAGCCAAATGAAAAGAAACTGGATGCAAGAACTGTTAGTAGTTATTTTGTAGGATATGCTGAAAGATCACGGGGATTTAAATTCTACGATCCTAAAACAAGAACATTTTTTGAGACGGGAAATGCTCGGTTCTTTGAGGATGTTGAGTTTGGGGGGGAAGATAATGTTAAAGGTTTTGTGTTTGAGGAGGAGTTGGAAAATATTCCTTTTCCTACAGTAGTTGTTGATCATGATCAAGCTTTCATTCCTAACATGATTCAACAACATCCGGTACAAATCCAAGACAATGCTGAACTTCCAACTCATCAAGATCATCCAGTTATTCCTCAATCCATTATACATGAGGAAAATGTGGATCAAACTCAACATACTCAAATTCAAGAAGAGCCTGTGCCTTTAAGAAGATCCACTAGAGAAAGGAGAAAAGCAATTTCAGATGATTATGTTGTTTTTCTTCAGGAACATGAGAATAACATTGGCTTAGAGGGAGAGGATCCACTCACCTTCCATGAAGCAGTCAATGGTTCCAACTCTCAAAAGTGGATTAATGCCATGGGTGAGGAAATGCAATCCATGAAAGATAATGACGTTTGGGATCTTGTTTCATTGCCTGAAGGTGTGAAACCTATTGGTTGTAAATGGATTTTTAAAACCAAAAGGGATTCACAAGGTAATGTAGAAAGATATAAAGCTCGTCTTGTCGCCAAAGGATTCACCCAAAAGGAAGGCATTGACTATAAAGAGACTTTCTCTCCAGTTTCTTCGAAAGACTCTTTTAGGATCATCATGGCACTTGTAGCGCATTTTGATCTTGAGTTACATCAGATGGATGTAAAGACCGCTTTTCTTAATGGAGACATTGAGGAAACAATTTATATGTTACAACCGGAGGGGTTGGATTCCAACGAATCTAGCCAATTGGTTTGTAAACTTAAGAAATCCATCTATGGGCTTAAGCAAGCTTCCCGTCAATGGTATCAAAAGTTTCATCAGGTTGTTCTCTCATTTGGGTTTAAAGTGAACCCTGTTGAATATTGTGTATACCATAAGTTCAGTGGGAGTAGATTTATTTTCTTAATCTTATATGTGGATGATATTTTGCTTGCTAGTAGTGATGTAGAACTGCTTCGAGAAACCAAGAAATTTCTTTCAGAACAATTTAAAATGAAAGATCTTGGTGAAGCATCCTTCGTATTAGGGATCCAAATTTATCGTGATCGTTCACGAGGAGTTTTAGGATTATCACAGAAGGGTTACATTGAAAGTCTATTAAAACGATTTAGCATGCAAAATTGCAGGCCACATGATACCCCCGTATCTAAAGGAGATAAATTTAGTTTGAACCAGTGTCCCAAAACTGATATTGATTCCAAGTTTATGGAAAATATTCCTTACGCATCAGCGGTAGGGAGCTTTATGTATGCGCAGGTTTGCACTCGTCCTGACCTCGCATATATTGTTGGAATGCTTGGTAGATATCAAGTTAATCCAGGAAGAGAACATTGGGTAGCAGCCAAAAGAGTCTTCAGATACTTACAAAACACAAAGGATTTAATGCTCACATATAGGAAGTCGGACAGACTTGACATCATTGGGTTTTCTGATTCCGATTTTGCTGGATGCCAAGACAGTCGTAAATCGACATCTGGCTATCTTTTTCTGCTAGCTGGAGGTGCAGTTTCATGGAAGAGTGCCAAACAAACACTCGTTGCATCTTCCACTATGGAGGCTGAATTTGTAGCTTGTCATGAGGCATCTAATCAAGCTATGTGGCTGCGAAACTTTGTTTCAGGACTGCAAATAGTTAATGATATTGAAAGGCCACTTAAGTTGCACTGTGACAGTAGAGCAGCAGTCTTGTACTCAAATAACAACAGGAGCTCTTCAAAATCTAAGCATATAGATATTAAGTTCCTTGTTGTGAAGGAAAGAATTCAGAGTGGGTTAATTAGTATTGAGCATGTAGGAACAAACTCTATGATTGCAGATCCGCTCACTAAGGCATTAGCACCTAAGGCCTTTCATGATCATGTTACAAATATGGGTGTTGTTGCATTTGATGTCATTTGATTTAGTGGGAGTTTGTGTTTTTATTTATGCTTGGTACTGTACTTAATGTCATGACATTAATAAATTATTCAGTTATTTTCAGTTTTTATTGTTTACTCTGAATTTTGATGTCATTTGGTTAAAGTTGGACCAGTTGGAAATAGGCATGTGCAGATCACATTACATGTAATTTCCATACTACACATCCACACTTGATTTATGTCATTTAGTTAAATTGATGCATGAGATTAATGTGGGTTTAGTTGCAAACAATAGCAACGACTGCCTCTTTAGTCCTTGTGTTAGTGAGACTAATGGACGGAATCGGTTTAGATGACTTTTCTAGTTGTGTACACATTAAAGATGTAGAGATGTATATACAATAGAAGTTATATGTACATGGTTATATATAGTCCAAGTGGGAGATTGTTAGAATTTGGACTATAAATCATGTACATTTATGCATAAGGACATGTAGACGTACATGTATTGCATGAAATTATTGTATATATATTTCTATTATATGGTATAAGGACCCAATTGAGGTGATCTATTTAATTTAGGGTCTTTGTCATCTAAAATATAAGTGTGGTGGCTAAATTGTGAATGTGTAGAATTCCTGGGGTTTAATTGTTAATTATTGATGGACTAATTAACAATTAACCCATTAAGATTTATGGGTATGGTCCCTGACTGTGGAATTTGATATAAAAGGAAAAGAAACCCTAGATCCATCAGGGGTAAAATTCCAAACAGTCAGAAGACTTTCTCCCCAAAACCTTAACCCTAATTCTACTGCCGCCGCCGCCGCCGCCAGGCCATCACGGCTGCCAGGCCGTCACGCCGTCCGACGTCGTCAAATCCGTGCTCTCCTGCGCCTCCGATCGTCGTCAACCCGTGCCGTCGGGCCGAAGCAGGCACCGCCGCAGCCCAAGCAGCCTGTGCAGCCGCATGCTGGCCGACTCCGGCCTGTGCAGTCGTGCGCACGCCACCAGCCGCTCCCGACGCCGTACCCCGCGCTGAAATTGCGTCGACGCCAGGTCCCGTGCTGCCTGCGCACGACGCCTGCGCCCACCAGCGCCGCACGCCACCGCACCGCACGCCGCCGTCTCCGCTGCCGATCACCGGAGCACAGTGGACTTGATTGGGTGTCAGTCTTCTTTAATCTACCCAATGGAATCATGTACGCTTCCATAATCTTTATTTTTCTCAATGATCTGACATAAATATTTCTGGATTGTTTTGACATATTTCATGAATTTCTAACATATACAAGCTTTACACTTCTTAAAACACCAAAATATAAACTTTAACATATCGCAATAGTAATAAGCATAATGCCCATTTCATTTGCATTTGATTCATTGACTGAAAACACAATTCTCATCATACAAAATCTAAGCAAAGCTTGCAACAAGTCCTTTGAGACTAGGGACGAAACCGCAGTCGAGAGCGTGAAGAAGACGGCACGGGAGCTGGAGCCCAGCGAGCACTAGTTTTGGAGAAGAGGCGATCAGCAATGACGGCGTTGGCGGCATCTGTTGGGTGGTATCCATCCCAGAAGACATAGGCCTTGCGATCCTGGCAAAGCCTCGTGTTTGGCAAGCATAGACCACCAAGGCTGCTATCTACATTGCAGCATGAGGTGTTGGAGATCTTGAACCCTACAAGAGAATGAGCACTAGTTCTAGTTCTTTTCTAATCATGAGGATTCAGAAAATGTATGATATACAAGAATAGGTGTTAGAATACACAAATACAAATCATATACAAGAACATCTATTTGAAATATTCCTCAATGTGAACGTATAGGAAAAAGAAGCATGGAGGCACCTCGAAGTTAGCCAAGCATTTAGGCATCTTGACACTTCACTGGTGTATAAGACTACTGATCACTACACGTCTAGATGTACCACTTGGGCGCGTAGTCGCGTACCTTTTATTAGTAGTTAGAGCCACATATACTTCTTAACCAAGCTGCATGTCAAATTCTTCTAAAAAACAATGCACCAGGATTAATTCTAAGGCTGAACTTTTGTTTAGAGTTCCTCTTACCATAGATTTCCGGATTGTCGATGAGCTCCAAGACAGCCCAGTAGCTATCGGCGAAGGCGAACTGACCACCAGGAAGCTCGTCATCTAATGATGTGACTAGCTTCCAGACACGGCTATTAAACTGCTGCACATACTGATTGACTTTCTCTAAGCATTGTCCATCCAGGGATCTCACTCTTTGTGAAGGTATGCAACCTAAGGGGCCCACTCCATGGAACATAATCTTCCGAGCACCAAGCCCGTAAAGCCGCTTTCGAAGAAAGAATCGAGAACAACAACAAGAATTCAGTTAACGTAGGCAAACATAGAATTGCAGATAAGTGCATTAGAAGTTGCTTAGTATACAGACCCTGAATTGTCCATCCAAGGTGCTGATCAAGAGGTTTAGGAACTCAGCATGATTGTATTGGCTGTCTTCCAAAAATGGCTGTAAAAAGTTGTTCACATAATCATTACTACCTGAAAAAAAAAGAAGAAAATTGTAAGTAATTTAAGTGTTATTTAGAGCACTTTTGTGTATTGTGGCTATTTATCAGAAAAAGCTAGTGTTGGGGCATGGAGCACAACTTGAAGTCAAGCAGAGAAGCCCTGTTATAACTTAATATAGTTTTAATCAAAGTTTAATCTTCAAGATAAAATAAAATAAGATGGATTGATCGACGGACATCTTATTAATAATCGTGAATTATTGGTCAACCTAATTGTTGGTGATAATTAAATGGCTGAATTGAATAATTATGAAACATCTTGATACAAGAAAATTCACAATTAAGTTGTGAATGTAACAAATTATTTGTTTTGGTCCTTTTTTTTTTTATCTTACATGCATTTGTTCTTGACTCAAAACTTGGCACTTTGCCAATTGTCATACCAAGTCCAATGAAGTAAACTGCCTGATTGCATAGTTTCTCAGCAGCCTCTGCCCCAATCCTATCTCTGATTGCCTCCTTTGTCTTCTCAAAGCAAGTAATCTGCTCATCAAAAGAAAGCTTTTGGATCTGCAAAATCACATTATCCTCCTAAGTGTACAAAATCATCATATAAGCAATGCCCAGCATTACTGAAAAATAATGAATTTGCAACTGTAACAAGATTACAAAATAATCTCCAGTCTCATTGAGAATGCCCGCGCCTCCCGATGCATAATTGACCCCATGGAGGATTGCTTCATCATTCATCGAAAGTGAAAAATATGGTGGAGGTGATGGAATGCCAAGCTTAGCAGCTGCAACCATAAGAGGAACAAGAATGCTAAAGATACAGCTGCTGTAAAGTTTGGAAGCGAGCAACTAGATAAAACTGACTTCGAGGACTTACATATGATATCTCCAATTGTTCTGCCATTAGTGAACCTTCCGGTCGGTATGCCTCCTTCATAGTCAATCCCATACCAGGGGTAGTCAGACTTTGCTAGGGAATATGGAAGGTAATTGTTGTTACCGGCATCGGTCAGGGAGTCCCCAAACACGAATGTGACAGGCTTCTCCTCAGCTAGAATGAAAGCCGGTTCGAGGACCGCTGCAATTGCAGCAAAGGCCGAGCCAAGAATGAGGATGATGATGGTGGTAGCCTTGTACTTCGCCATCCTGGTTTGTGTAAGAAGTTGTGGTTGTGGATGGATATATACTGTTGCTGGCAGTGAGAAGTCATGCCCAGCTGCAAAAGTTTCTTTCTTTCTGGTGAGCATTTCATGAATTTGAAGTAAAGTCATTCTTGAAAGAAAGAAGGGAGACCTGTTGAAACAGTTAGTTGTGGTAGTTGAGGATTTTTATCAAACAGTTGGTTAAGTGACCGAAGTAAAGTGAACTGATGACAAACAGAAACTTCTAGTAAGTAAATGCAACTTGAAGATCCAGAACCTGAAAAAAAATGAGGACTAGAATACATTGAGTTGAATGCAAATACACAAGAAAAGAGGGATGGGATAGACGCCAAAGAGAAAAAAAGAAAAAAGCTAAAAACATATTGAAAGATCTGTAAAAATGCAAGATATAAGAAAGTAAGCTCAGATGATGCATTCCTGCCGTTTGATGGAGAGAACCATAAGCTTGAACACAATTAGAACTGGATTGCATGGAATTACATGCAATCCAGAACCTGAAAAAATAATGAGGACTAGAATACATGGAGTTGAATGCAAATGCACAAGAAAAGAGGGATGGGATAGACGCCAAAAAGATAAAAAAAAAAGAAGCTAAAAACATATTAAAAGATCTGTAAAAATGCTTGAAATAAGAAAGTAAGCTCAGATGATGCAATCCTGCCGTTTGATGGAGAGAACAACCATAAGCTTGAACACAATTAGAACTGGATTGCATGGAATTACATGCAAATGTGCAAGATCTGCCAAAAATCCCCAGAAGAACATCTTCATTGTAATACATACAAAAATAATATACTTTCAGCTGTCATGCACTTCTGAAGATTAATTACATCCATAACTTCAGAGAATGGCAACAAATGTAAACTTTGTAGCTTTAGATTATAGATGTCCATAAATGACTACATATAAAGTATTCATACTTTTCACACCATATCTAACCAACTCCAATTAAGGTATCCACCACGGAACAACTTTTCACAACTCATACCCCAAAAGGTACAATTTGCTGTCCAAGTTAAGCGTGTATGCATTACAAGTTTTATGAGACATGCGCATGTTTGCTGGTGGAGCTTCAGTCAGGAAATATCCAAGTTTGATTGCACCACCAATCTTGTCTGTAGTTTTTGTTCATCAACGATCTAGTGGTTCAACAGCTGTCCGGAAGAGAAGAATGTAGACCTTATCGATAGAGAAGTACAAGAAGCCACCAAGTGAATGTGTAACATATGATCCAAAGCTGGTCCCGACTATGCAATGCCAGGCAGGACCATATGATGTATCAAATTCCTGCAACCAAAAACAAACCATATCATATGCAAACTCATAAATAGAAGTAACATATCCAATTGGAAATCCTTAAATATGGGATCCTTGATGACAATTAAAGCCAGCCACTAAAAGTAAAGCCCTGCAGCAACCAGAAAGGGGAATTTGGTAGCACCAAATTGCACATTGGGCATTATGTCATCCAACTTATGCTCAAAAAAGTCAAAAGCACGATACTCCATTTTCATTGTCGCTTGCTCAAAAAGTGTTGGCATATCCAAAAATACTGTCCTTCGCTCCTTGACACATTAACATATAAAAACTGATCATGCATTGTAAATATCGACTCGATCGTCACATTATAAGTTCATTTTATACCAGTCCAGATCGGAATAGGATTATGTATATTTTTATTATGAGAATTATAAAAAGGGATTATTCGAGTGTATGTAAATAGATATTATGTTTATTTACATATGAATCCCTACGTCATTACATTCACATTCTATTTAGGATTAGGAATATGCATAATCGAATCCGTTTTTGCCATATCTATTGTTATTTGGGTACCATATTCACTTCTTTGGGGCTTCTATTGAATCGAGATATAGGTTTGATTGTACATCTTTTTGATATATGTAAGATATCTTCCGAATAATGCAAATCAAAATAATTTGATGTATTTTCGATATCTAAAGGATAATGATGATTTTTCTCCCATCTACATTATCTCTATACCATATCTCAATGGAAAATAAAAAGATAAAAACCACTTAATAATAAGTGGAAAAAAACTTTGATCTAACCTCTAAACACTAATCAAGGAGATGAAAAGCAGATGGGATGAACCTGTACAAGAAGCTTATAATGCAATTGTGCTGAAAAAGACAGCTAAAGGTAACATACAACATTAAATAACAATTAAAACATAAAATTTGTCCCCAAATGGACTAGATAAAACCTTGATATGCTAGCAAAAGATTCAATTTAACATTTTACTCAAGGAGTCATAACGAATATAAAGATCAACTTTCTCCGGGACAAGTTACATTATACTCATCAGCTGTTGTATTATGTTAGTTTGCTATGTATATCAATAATTGACTTACATGTGGAGTTAGAAGGGCATCTGGACTTGATTTACAAATTTTTAGGCCTTCCAAGACAAGAAATTCAAGTATCTCAATTTCACAAACACACTTAAAAATTGATTTCCAAATCTCCGTCCTACCAACATTCTTTTTTACTTCTTTTATAAAATAATCAATATATGCTATCAAGTTTGAATCTTCAAAGTTTTTGTAAAAATAGAAAGCTTCTGCCAATGAGAAGGGACTGCACCTAATGTAGGTTTCATCAGTTCATAAGATTTTAAGTGGAGGTTACAACTGACAACAGCAAACACAGGTAAGAGTGAACTACAAGTAAAGCCACATAAAATCTATAAATGGCATATTTTGGAAAGCAAAATGAGCAGATAGGACCTCTACGGGAGTTTACTAGATTGCCACATCATGCATATTCATGGAATGAAAGGTGCAGTCACTGAGCCGTTCATGATTTCTGAATCAAGTTAGCAGGTTATGGAGTAAATGTTTCAGGAGAAGTTCCCAACAATACATTAGAAGATAGCATACAAATAATGAAGAGATTTTTCCTGGTTTCTACAATGATTGTTTTCATAATCTCCTGTAGGTCATTTCATCAGTATGATAAAGGACTATCTTCACAATGGTTTCAAATTAAATTCAACATATTGGCATCCCTATGTTAGAATGATAGGGATGGAAAGAAAATTTGTGTCATTGGGTCCTAATTTATTTTTCTCAAGAATCCATATAGTCAATTCCAAATGGTTACTTAGGCCTTTTTCATCTTCAAGAATGTGTTAGCAGTTAGCACCATCTACTCACCAGCTCTTTAGATTTTTCTAACAATTTTATATACTTCCGTGATGATGCTTTCCACTTGAGCAACAAAGAACCTCTTTAGCAACATGAATAATGGATCATGTAATGCCACGTGATAAACTTGAAACCACAATTACCCATGTTTGCATAGACTATAATTAGGTTGCTGGTGCTATATGGTTAAAATTTTATCAGTGATCAAGTTAGTCCTACTCCCGTTGAGTGCCATCAGAAGCACCACCTTGATTACAGTGAGCTGGTTCTTAATACGAACTGTGTCTAAGTAGTTTAGCAAACCAACTCCAAGGCAAATGTAGATAATAATATGCACATGTAAGCTAGTTTCCAGTTGCCAAATATGATCCATTTTATTCCGCTGAATTCAAAGTCCATCATCTAATAAGGCACTTCATTAGGTGTACATGATTTTCACTTTAAATGTGGTATCTCTCAAGTCTCAATAGCCAAATTCAACTGAAGGCCTTACACATCATCTACCAGTCACAGGTTTCCTAAGCCTTACCAATCCATGAATAAATCAAACAAACCTCATTCACAAGCATCAAATGTCCAAAAGTTCAGCTTGACCACCTCCCATGTAGAGGGCTAGAAACCAACAGCCTTTACTAACCCACCACTCAAAACAAACATTCCAATAAGACAAGCCCTAAATGTCAAAATGTTCAGTTTGAACACCTCTTATGAAGCGTGGGAAGTTTCTCTCCTTGCTCATAATTTACATTTGCATGATAAAAAGACCCAATGAAATCTACTGCCAACTCAAACATTGACAAGTCGCAACACCATCTATACATTGATCATATAATACCCTATTCTTGTTTCAGTTAATTAGCCAAAATGGAAATTAGTATAAATATAACCTAGAAGTCATTAATTACTTCTAGCAGATCATTAGAATTAATTTTCGTTATTAGGTGAAAGAGATTAGTGAAAGTAGTAGATATGCCAAGTGGTACATATGGTAATTGGTAAGTATAAAGTATATGATAATTGTGATCTAGTTAGTGTAGTAGTGAAGTTAAGCCTTATAAATACATGAGGGGCTTAACATTTGAAAATACGAAGTGGAGAAATAAATAAATATATATTGTAGGAGAGATATAAGAGAATAAGAGATTCTCCCGTCTGTCTAACATCATTAGTGTGTGAAAAAAGTGGTTCACTTTAATAACCATCTTTTTGTCATCTTTATTAAACTTCATTGAATCCTAATTAGTCATCTTAGGCCCATCATAATTCCACCATAGATCCATTTTATCATATGGCTAACAATCTTGTTCAACTTGAAATTTCTAAGTTGTCTTAAGAACAACAATAATAATCGGAGTAAGACATTGTTCAGTGTTTAGAAGCTTTGAAATAGCCCGTGATGGATATATCCACCCTAAAAAAAAATAATAACATTCTCTATTGAGCAAAAGAATGTTCTTAGCGGCAAAAAAAAAAAAAAGAAAAAGGCAAAAGACGTTGTCCCTCCTCCGTTAAGGGCTACATGAAACCACATTTGAGAATAACTTCACAGCAACCACAAGTTACCAAACATAAAATATCCTCAACACCATGTTAAAAAGTGTTGATCGTGTAAAGCAGGTATGTTTACAAGTCCTGAGGATGAAATTTTACTCTGTCGAAATGGAGGGCAAAAATATTTGTGAACCAAATTAGAATAAATAGTCAGAATATTTAAAATATTTGTGTCATACAAAAGATGCTTAGATTTCTAACACCGAAATTTAATCACATAGTTGTAGCAATTGAAGAATCAAAGAAATTGAATGATTTTAACATTGAATAGCTAGTGAAATTCCTTCGAGTGCATAAATAAAAAATAAAGAATATAATAACTTCCAACCCTGCAGCAAGCACTTCTGTTTAGATTCAACATTGGAGTGTCACGAAAATGTCATGCACAATTTACTCCATGTATGGTAGTTACAAGAGAGTTCTTGACAGAGGCAAATAGTGACACAACTCAAACATAAGAGAGAAATTCAATTTTCAATTTCAACAAAAAATGCATTGGTAGTGGTAGATCCACCTATACTCATACAAATATCATAAATATCTAATTGCATAATGCAATAAATTTAGATATTTTCTCTCAGACTGTTGGAGTAAGTCTATGGATAAAAAAAAAAGGTCCAACTTTACTTCAACAACAACAGCAACAACTTTCATAACAAAATGTAACAATACCAACGTTATATACTTCATCTTCATTAACATCATGCTCTAACAATAACAATACAAGAAATCGAAACATCTCTCTTTGCTAATCCACTTAGAACAAGAAGTTTAGAGAAATTTATGAGCAAACAAAAAGTGATGATATTAATTTATTTTGTTTATATGTTGATTTAGAATCACTCACTTTTTAAAAAATAATACAAGAAGATTTTAGAGAAATGTCACGATTAAAGAGATACATATTATCAAGAATAATGAGACATGAGAGCTAATAAAGCTTTCTTATAATGAGAAAGTCATTGCTGTCAAATGGATATACAGAATCAAGCGCATAGCCGATGAATTAGTAGATCATAACAATACACGTCTAGTGACCAAAGGTAACAAAGAAAATTATGGAGTAGATTATGATGAGTTATTTGCGTTAGTTCCTCAGTTTGACATTATGAAAATACTTATAACATTTGCAACATATCATATTTGAAAAAATCTACCAACAAGATGTCAAATTGACATTTTTTAATCATTTTCATGCAGAAAAAATATATGTTGAACAATTACAAAAATAAGTACAAATAGTCTACAAATTGAAAAAAGTTCTATATAGGTTAAAATAAGCACCATGTACTTCGAATACCTGTATCGACAACTACTTCCAATAAAATGGGTTTACAAAATGCCCAAATGAGCAAACACTTTAAAACAAGACTAACTCAAACAAAAACTTGTTGTTTGTGTTGATGACCTGCTGTTTAAAGAAAATAATCAAAAAACGTTTAAAAAATTTAAGTAGGTTATATTCTAGGAATTAAAATGATAGATTGTGGGCTTATGTCTTACTTTCTAGGCATTGAAGTCAAATAATAATTAGATAATATCTTCGTTTCTAAAAAAAGACATGTAAAAAAGATTCTTGAAAAACTCAAGATACAAAATTATAATCTAATCAACACTCCAGTGCAAACTAATTTGAAACTGAACAAAAAAAAATGAAAGACAGTAGAGTCAACCCCCTTTAAAAGTTTGATTGAGAGTCTGAGATATCTAACTGTACCAAAACCTTATATTATCCACAGTATTGGTCTTATTAGCAGATATATGGAAACATTAAAAGAGTCACATTGGCCAACTACAAAGAGAATTTTAAGGTATATCAATGATACCTTAGATTTTGATTTTTTTTTTTGTGATAATGAATAAAAAAAATTGACAGAATACTAACAATAACTGGAGGATGACCAAAATAAAAGAAAAATCACTACTAGATATATCTTTTTTTGGGTCTACTATATTTTTTTGAAGTTCAAAAAAGCAAAACATGGTAGCACTATCCACGTGTGAAACATAGTTTATTACAGTAACAATTTGTATTTCTAAAATAATTTGACAAAAGAATCTTTTGAAGAAACAACATCATCTACAAGAAGAACCAAACATCATATATATTGTTAAACATGTCAATCATCAAACTTGGAAAGAATCTAGTGCAACATAAAAAAAATAAACACATTAATACTCGATATCACTTTCTACGTAATCATATCAAATCAAATATTGTTGTGCTCAAATGTTGTGGCACCACAAAACAAACAGCAGATATCTTCACCAAAACTCAACATGCATATACATTTAAAAAGCATAGGAATACACTTGAATTGATGAGATTTTAGGTTTGAGAGGACGTGTTAATTAGCAAAACCTGATATTAGTATCAATATAACCTAAAAGTGATTAATTGCTTTTATAAGATCATTAAAATTAATTTCTGTAATTACTTGAAAGAGATTAGTGAAAGTGGTAGGTATCGTAAGTGTAAATTATGATAAGTGGTAAGTGAAAAAAATATAATAATAGTGATTGGATTTGTGTAATAGTAAAATTAAGTACAATAAATACATAAGAGGCTCAAACATTTGGAAATATAAGGTAAAGTAAATACATGTATATTGGAGAACAGATGTAAGAAAAAAAGAAATTCTTAGATGGTTGTATATGAAGTCCATATTATAGGAAAAATGTAAGAGAATAAGAAATTCTTGGATTCTTGTAGAGATGTCAGAGAAAAAAAAATACTGGAATGCTTGTAAATCATCAGTGTGTGAAAGAAATTATTCACTTTGATAATCATCTTTTGTGATACTTGCCAGGCACCACTTACTCCTAGTTAGTATTGTTATGCCCACCATAATTCCAACAGTTTCTCTATTAGAACACATAATTTCAACAACGATTCACCAAACCCAGCTAGCTTTATCATCAACAGCAAACGAACACAAAAACCAAACAAAGGGAGGATTCCACTTGCCTTCTTGAGGGCGAGCGCGAGGCGCTTGCTGTCGAGCTTGGGCATGGCGGCGAGGGCCTCCTGGGCACACCGCACGGCACGCCGCTGCATCGCCAGAGCCATATCCGCGGCCTGGACCCTCACCCTGCTTTGCTGCTCCTTCGGATCATCCTTTTTCTCCTCCTTCTCCTTTTTCCTATCCTGTTCTATGGCGACTTCCTCCTCGTCGTCGGTCTTGATCCTAGCTCGCCGGATCAAGGAACTCAGATAGCGGCTCCGACGTTCGAGCTCTACCTCCGCCACCTCCATCTCCGCCGCCCTCATCGCCACCTCCGACGGAGCATTTGGTGAACGAATGGAATACAAGTCGGAAAAGGCAACCCATGAAGCGCGAGCTCCGAGTAAAAGAAAGCGAAAGACGAATTGGGAAATTTTATGCTGACTGCTGAGTTCACCGATAAAGCGACCGATTCTGAAAATATAAGGAATAAGGGCGAACTGGTAAATTCGTTCGTCAAGTAGGACTTAAAAAATCGTTGGGAGGCAGCGTCGGTCAACAGAGATGACAAAAAGAGGTGGAATTATGCCACGACTTCATCTTAAACCAATATTCAGAAAAGGACACTGTATTTCAAATTTATTTGTAAATAACACCAAATATTTCTTCTTTATTTGGAAGAAATCCAATCATGGCTTAGACCATCGGGTCAATAATGACAAGAAAGGTAAAATTTTGAATTTCGATCTTAAAAAAAATTAATATAATTTAACACGAGTTAGAAAGCTCAAAAAGCTTAAGAGATTATTTAAGATCAATTCGAAACCTTCTGAATTGAGTGAATTAGAAAAATTAAATTTCCAATTTCTCTAATTATAATATTTAGTTATAATAATATTATTTAAAATTATTGAAATTAAAGTTTTCAATAATTTCGAACAGTAACATTTAAATTTCTCTCTCAATTAAAAAAAATTTACAATTCTAGATGAGAATTATGTAGAACACACGTTTATATAGGTAGGTTAATTCCAATTCAAAATCGGAAATTCCTACCATCTTTTTTGGTTTAATTATTAATATTATTTTGAAAAAAATAAACTAAATTCTTTATCTAAAATCATATGAAATTTTTTTTCCTCTACTCATTATTTATTATATATTTTTATAAATATTAATGTCTATAGATTATTAATTTTTAATTTAAAATATATTTTATTGACTGAATAAATATTTTAAAAAATTATTTTATTTTTTAATGCAAATATATTTTCATATTTATATATATTTTTAACCAAAAAATATATATATTATTACCTTATTAATTAAATATTTATATTTTTTAAAAAATAAATGTGAATAAAATAAAAAAAAGAGTAATCTCACTTATTTAGAATTGATTGATTTTTATTTATAATCCAAACATCGAAATTCATGGAATTGACGAAATTAATAATTCTTGATTTTACTTTAAGAGTGTATACAAATACCGAAATTTATCAATTCCGTTAATTTCTTTAATTCTCTGGAATTGACCGAATTGATAATTCTCTCAATTCCAAACTGAAATTGATCCAAACAACCCCTAAATACTATTATAACACCAACGACTTGATCCAACATTATATTTCTGATTAATATGCTTTTGATTTACAAAAGAGTGATTCATTAAATAAATAAATTTTTTATTTAGAATTGGACAATATAAATCAAAATGGATGATACTTTATGTGATTATACAAACATATATTTTATAAAAATATTTAATATTATTTATAAATATAAAAAAAATTTACAACCACAAAAATAATTTATTAGCATGTCTATTTTATACTATAAATCAAGAAAGGAGAAAAAACTTATTTTAGCAAATTTAGAACTTGCATCTAAAAAACGAGATGAATATCAATTGATTATTAAATTATGTACACAATATATTGTTATCCTTTGGATTTTGATGATGATCAAATTTCAAAATTATTAATGATCATTTAAGTTCATGAAAAACCGACTCCCAAGATAAAAACTTGAAGATGATGACTCGAAGATAAAAGAAATAATATTCTAGAAATAAAGCTTGAAGATCAAAATGAATACTCAAAGTGCTCATAGTGGAAGATCAACCCAAGACTCATAAATTTAGAATTTTTATTTATTTATGTAGACCCAAAGATTTAATAGTTAGTTTATTTGAGTTTTTGGTTAATACTCTAACTCATTTTGGAATGCCTTTATCGGTCTACTATTTCTATCCAAAATTAGTTATGAGTTGATGTCAAATGGGGACTAAAGTTATAATGAACTAGTAGGTTTTTTTTTTAACTCCTGACACTCAAACTTTAGGGTTCAGATGCCCAACTTTAGCAGAAATAACTTTGAAATTATTGACATCTTTGGACTTCCAAACCTTAGGATCAAACACCCAAAGATTTTAGAAACTGTAATTTGTGATTTTTTTTCATTTTCAGAGTTTGAATGTTTGGTATTAGTTCAAATGACCTACAATGTAGAGTTCGGGCATTCAAACCTAATGAGTGGGCATCTGAATCTGTGACATAATTTATAATGGTTAGTTCAATTTTGACTAGTGGGATGCTTTGGATGGCTGAATCTTTATAGTTTGGATGCCTAAGTTCAGCAGAGATAGCGAGAGGTGATTTCCAAATGGCTAGTTTTTACTCCAACTATTATATAAAGGCTTAGAACTTTTTTATTCAGTGAAGGACTTAGGTTTTCATATTCTTAGAGAAAAATCCTCCTCCCAAAGCCTTCTAGCCATCAATAAGAGTTCAAATAGGCATTAACTATTAAATTCCCGATTGCCTTTGTACTCTAACTTTGAGAAATCTTGTTGTAAGTATTATTATTATTTTTTTATTATTTATCATCATAACTCTGTTAGGTTATTAGGAGAGAAGTGCTCTTCTAGGTTTTATGAGAGTGGTGAGAGTGTTCACTTTTCAAGTTGTAAGGAGTTGTCGATTGGCTCTTGTAGGAAGCAACACTCTGGTGTAGAGTTTGTAAGAACTTAGATTCGCACTAATGAAATGACAACTCTAATAATGAGTTTAAGTTCTCAGGCTTAAGACAAGAGTCATGGAATAAGAGCAGTTGGTTTTCGAATCATATATATCGGTTCACACTCTTTCTATTTTCTTTTTACCTTATACACGTGATTTGATATTGATTGAAAAGTATCTTATATTTGATTGTAGATTGATCATTTTCTTACCTTTTAATTGTCTTAATAACCCAATTTGAGATTTGATCATCTATTTGGCTTGAAGGATTTATTAGGTTCTTTGTGGTTTTAATGAAAACTTATTTTATTGTATTGCAAAACCATTTTCCCCCTCCAAGGTTGTCAGTCTAGACCAACAATTAGTATCAAAGTCTCATGCTCATGCTTTTGGACTAACATCCATGAGTATTGATCTTTTTTGGCAACTTTTGATATTCTATATATATATATATATATATCTATATACTTTTTAATGAATTTTTAAAATTTTTGTGTTGATCTTTCTTAAATCTTTTATTGATTTTCCTACTTGAGTATTAATTTTTATTAATCTCTTGTAAAAAGATACCCATATTACATTTATAGAAAATAAAGAGGAGATTTATGTGGATAGCATTCCAATATACTTCAAGGTTATATAACTACTTGGAATAATCTTAAACTCTTCTACTTTTATTTGACTCTCTATTAGTATTATATATAGGAGGCGTATGTATATAATTTTTAAATATTTTTAAACCATCTATGCATATATCAAGGGAGAGCTTCTTATTGCCTTAAATATAACTAAATTGGATTTTGTTAAACAATTATTCTGAGACTAGTTGATAGAAAATATCTTGTTCATTCTTAAAATTTTTATATCACTTGATGCATGATATTAGTGTAAATATATTTATATCCTTACTATTATTTCTCTCTACCCCATATTCTTTGTAATGCACTTATTTAGGGGGAGTTCTATTTTTTGATAATGTCAAAAAGGGAAAACAATATGTGTAATTGTAAAACTTGTTAAATATATTATTAGTTGAACTGTATACCAAAAAATATATCTTATTACCTTTATATGCATATACCTTATAGCATGCTTATTTATTTTTTTTATGCATAGTTTGTCATTATCAAAAAGAGGGAGATTATTACCCTTTGAATTTTGATGATGATCAAACTAAGATTTAACAAAATTTTAAACTGTGATAAGCTTCAGGATTAACAAAAATCATCCAAGTTTATGAAAGACCGAGTCTAAAGATTAAAGCTTGAAGATGATGACTCAAAGATAAAGATGATGATATTTTGGAGATGAAACTTGAAGGTCGATGTGAAAGCTCAAAGTGCTTAAAGTGGAAGATCAACTCAAGACTCATAGGTTTAAAATTTTTATTTATTTGTGTTGAGTCGAAGATTTGATAATTAGTTTATTTGAGCATTTGGTTAGCACTTAAACTCATCTTGGAATACCTTCACTGGCCTATTATTTTTATCCAAGATTAATTATGAATTGATGTCAAAATGGGGACTGAAGTTGTAGTAAATCAGTAGATTTATTTGTTAACTTTGGATGTCAGAACCTCAGAGTTTGAATGCCTGACTCTAACATAAATAACTATGAAATTATTGATCTCTTTAGATGCCTAAATCTCAGGATTGGACGCTCGAAGATTTAGAAATTGTAACTTTTAATTTTTTTTTTCATGTTCAGAGTTTGGATATCCAATACGAGCTCGGACAATCGACATTATAGAGTTTGAGCGTCTGAACCTAACGAGTGGGTGTCTAAACCTATAAAATCATTTATAATGGCTAGTACAATATTGGCTATTGGGATGTTTTAGACGCTTGAACCCATATAGTTCAGATACTCAAACTAAGCAAAAATAACCAGTGATGATTCCCAAATAGCTAATTCTTACTCCAACTATTATATAAAGACTTGGGACCTTCTTTTTAGTGAAGGGCTTAGGTTCTCATATTCTTAGAGTAAGATCCCCCTTCCAAAGCCTTCTATCCATCAACAAGAGTTTAAATAGGCATTAACCTTTAAATTCTCAAATGCCCTTGTACTCTAAGTTTGAGAAACTCTTATTTGTAAGTATTTTTATCTTTCTTTTCTCATTCTTTATTATTGCAACTCTCTTAAATTGTTAGATAAGGAGTGCCCTTCTAGGTTTTAGAAGAGTGGTGAGAGTGCTCACTCCTCAGGTTGTGAGGAGTGATTGATTGGTTTCGATGGAGAGCGACACTCTCATGTAGAGTTTGTAAGGGTATGATTTCACCTTAATGAAATGACAACTCTAGTGATAAATTTTAAGTCCTCAAGATTGAGCCAAGAGTCACGAAGTAAGAGCGATTGATCTCTGAATGACGTGTATTTATTCACACTCTTTCTACTTTCTTTTTTTATCTTATGCACTTGATTTGATATTGATTGAAAAGTCTCTTATATTTGATTGTACATTGATCATTCTCTTATTCTTTAATTGTCTTAGTAATTCAATTTGAGATTTGATCATTTATTTAGTTTGAAGGGCTTATTCGTTTCCTTGTGGTTTTAATGAAAACTTATTTTATTGTATTGCAAAACCTTTTTTCCTCCTTAAAGGTTGTCAATCCAGGCTAACATATATAATTTCTTTAAAATTTTTATCACTGATGCTTTTAATTAAATCTAATGATACACCAAAGTGAATTGGTCGGGTCAAAGGGCTAATGATAACTAAACCCAAGACCAGTTTCAAGTCGATGGTGGACAAACACCTTGAAACTAAGCTATGGAGAGCCCTCGACACATGGACTGTGAGTAGCTTGACTCATCCCAACACCAAAGTATGAGAAACTTTGTGTTATCAACAGAAGATTCTGAAAAAAAACTCACACAGAGTTACCATTAAGCTTGAATACCTCGATGTGAGCAAGGTAGAGTCTAGATCATCATGAACTTCTCATCCGGAAGGAAATCCCAATAGATTCAAAATCTATGACTATCTGTCACAAGTAATCCAGTCATATTATGGTCCCAAATCATGGGATTTGGATACACTCTACACTCTATAAATATCACTATCTCCAATGAGGTAAGGACTAATGCCTTTTCTTTTTTTCTCTACTATACTCTATAGGCACGCCACTGACTTGAGTATTAGAGCGATTGCCGCTAGAGAGTTCTCAATGTGTGGAATTGATTTTGGTGGTCTGAGTGTGGTAGAGATCCTAGGGAGTTACCTTGATATACAAATCGAAGTTTATTTTAATTTGAGTATACTATCAGGTGTTGTAGGAACATTAACTTCCAACAGGCAAAAGCCCCTATTATTAATTACTGTGATAATTGTCAGAAACCTTCTAAAAGAAGAAACATAACTAATAAAATAAAGACAAAAAGAAAAGAAGAAAGGATTTGATTGATTTTTAAGAAATAGTACATGGCATAAGAAAGAGTATACCCTCACTTCATAACTAGAAGATCATGCAAATAAAATAAAAGAAAGAGAGAGAAATTGGAAAGAAGATCTTATATATGTTGTTGCTTCGCTCCCATACATTAGATCGTATGGAGTCTGACTCAAATGAGTCTTGATTTGATCCTTAGTGATTATTGATAATTTGGTTTGGTGACATTATCCAGTGGGATATAGAAAGGAGACGAGGGATGAAGTATTTTCAATAGCATGAGCCTTGTCAATAACTTTTCTTGAGTTAAAGTATTTCAGTTAGCCAACAAAACATTGGTGATAACTTTGATATTTGAAGTATTATTGTTAGTCAATTTGAGTTACTTTAATTTGATCGATTTATATTTTGGTTCAAGGGCCCTTAGGCTATTATAATGACATTGGCGAGCTCGCAAGCTAGCCAATAGTTTAAACTAGTTATTGAGTGAGATTGTAGGCTAGTCCTAAACTTTTTTTAACTTTTAGATGAGACCACAGGCTAATCCTAAGTTGATTTGGTTATCAGATGCGATCGCAGGCTTGCCCTAAGTTGATTGGTTATCGAGTGGGACTGCAGGCTACTCCTAAGTCAATTTGGTTATCCAACGAGACTACAAGCTAACCCTAGGCCGATTGATTAATGAGTGAGATCATGGGTTGGCCCTAGGTCTATTAGTTCTCATATGAGACTGCAGATTAACCCTAAATCATTTTAACTTTTGAGTGAGATAGTAGGCTATCCATAAACCATCTTGAATTTCAAGTGAGAACTTAGGCTAGTCCTAACTTGATTGGTTATTAGGCAAGATAATAGGATGAATGCAGATGAGATTCACTTGAGATTGGATAATTCTCTGGATGAGTCTCTTGGTTGTAGATAAAAAAATTTGAAAGTTGTATTTATCATGTATATTGAATTTATAAGGGAGCTACTTGTAAATTTTTTTCAAAAAATTTGAACCAAAATATAATTTTATAAATTTTAGTCTTTTTTTATAAAAAAAAGACTTGTTCATAAAACTTTAAAACTTTTAAGGTGCTTTTTGAATAAATTTTAACTTATCTATGAACAAAAATGTTAAGGAATTTATTCACGAAAAATTAGAATTTTAGGGATTTATTTGCGAGAAAATTTTTTTTAAGAGGTTTATTCGCAAATCCTAAATTTCATAAGGACCAAATTATAATTTCGACCTTTTAACGGATTTATTTATAAATTCTAAATTTTGCAAAGACCAATTTGTAATTTTAGGGTCTTACTATATTTTTTTTTACAAAATTCCAATTCTAAGGACTAATTCATAAGAGAATTTTTCATAAAAAATTATTTAATTTATTTATAAAATTTGTATATTTTTCATTTTAACTCAAATTTTGGATAAATTTTGGGCCTAGTTTGGGTTCAAATATCTGACCCACTCAGTCCATTTGGACTAAGCCTAAGTTGAGCTCAAATTTCTCGATGATTTTGGTTCGAATTAAGCCTAATTTTTGGCCAAACTTGAATGCAATTCAAGGTTGACTAAAACCCACATTTGAGCCATAATATAGTAACATATAAATCTCAATTTTAATTATAATTTTAATTAAAATTTGATTGTAGCAAAAATCACCTCAAATATTTTAGTGTTTAGCCAAAGTAGAAGTCAACTACTTCACTTAAGAAGATCTCAATCATGAGATAGAAATGTCTGACCCTTGGAGTTATAGGGTGAGACCTAAAGGGGTTGATTAAAGTCCCTTCACCAAGAGGGACATGGTTGAAAGACTTTAGTTAAAAAGTCTAAGCCAATGAAAGAGAAAGGTCAGAAAAGAGGATGAATTTCTATTAAGTTCTAAGCTAAGATTGGTATAAAAATTCTTTTATAAAGGGTAAGAAGTATAATTAGTCAGAAATAAGTTGAGGCTCATAAGATTTTGCTAGCTCAACTGGCCTCAGGATGCCCGCTTCAGCCTCTCTTGCCTTCACCACCACAACCTCCCTCTGGATGAGATCCTTGTATTCCCACTGGAGATATCAAACTCTCAAGTCATCATAAAGTTTAACTTGGACATTATCAGGGTTGAACTTGGAGTCACAGTAAGCTTGCTTTACCATGTCCTAGCAAATGAAATACCCTTCTTCAAAAGATATGACAACAAGTTTTCCACATTCTCGGAGGTATTCATCACTAGCCTTATACACCGAAACAACATGAATCTAGTTTAGCTTTCGAGTATCGGCGTACTTTTTACTTGGGACATCCGTGCAACCGCTTTTATTTTGGCATTGTCCAAGGTGGTCCAGTGCAGAATTTCCTCATCTTGTGGATCGGACAAAGCCAAATCCCACTCGGTTATAAGCAAGTTTTTCTCCCCCTTCGTCTTCTTCTCCTTCTCTTCCATGTAAGTTGAAGAGATTCTAGTTAAGAATGAAGCAGAATTACCTCCTCCTCAATCTTGCACTTCTTAGCTATGCCTAGCCCCTGAGCCTCTTACAACCAATGCCCCATATACCGAAAGGATTGCAGGGTCTACAGCTGAACCAAAGGTTAGATCATGAAATAGGGAAAAGAAAAAATTTGTTTGTACAAGGGAAAGATATTAGTAAACTTACGATGGTGCAAGATTTGATTCCTTCTAAAAAGAGTTGACCGGTGGGCAACTAAGTCAAAAAAGGATTGGCATTATCCCCGAAGTAATCGAGGAGGTACTCTTTGACCTTGGTTTCCTCCAAAGTCCCCCAGTGCTTTGAAGAAGATCACCCTCATGCTCTGGTGCACAAAGGAGAAGTAGAAGGAGCAGAAATAGTGCCCTTTCTGCAATTAGCCTTCTTCATCATCATGTGGCGAATGAGCGATTAGGTGCTAATTGGCAAAGTAGTGAAGGAGAATGAGGTATTGCCTACCTCTTTCTTGCCCTCTCCTCACTAGTGTCATGGCTCTCCTCCTCCTCCCTCTTTCTTCGCCCCGACTAGGGGAGCTTCTTAGCAAGTAAAGCTAGAGATACTCAAGGAACACGCCTTTGCCTTGCAAACTCTCATTCATAAATGAGATCTAGGCAATCTTGCATAATCACATCCCACAGTTAAATTGTGTCAAAATGAGAAACCCATACTCCAGTCTTCAAGAACAAGATGAGGGTTAAGAGCAAAAACTCACTTGAGACCAAGGATAGGATAGTCACAGGGGCCTTCATAGGATGAGTCATCGCTGACTCAAAGCAGGCTCCCCTAGTAGCTGGACCAACACTAGACTCTCAGCCCTCATATGACATTGGTGAGAAACCAAACCCAAATGGCCCTTTGCTCTCATGGATTGATGTCGAGCTAGCATGGAGCAGAGTAGGCTTTCTCACAATTGGCGGTGCTTGCCCTGAAACCTTAGAAGGCAGAACTTTCTCTATGAAAGGGGCTACTTCTCCCCTCGGAAAGGGCAATATATTTCTAGAGCTAGAAGAAGCAAAAGAGGATGCCATTTGAAAGTAGATTTATTCATGGAGAAAAAACAAAGGTCAAAAAGATCTCCTAAATAGGAGGAGCGATGGAGGACCCTTATATAAGCTTCCTCTCACCATCAGATGACCTCCACGTGGTTTGGCCTAGACCATCGAACCCCAAAGGATAAAAATCATAAAATTTCTCACTCAGATCTAGGGGACATGTGCCTTTCGTCTAATTGGGAGCAGCCTAGGGAAGAGGATTTGGGAGCTTGCAAAGGGCTACTTCGATAGACGAGCATACAGAATAAAAACCATCACCTCGAGAGAGGGTGACGCTCTAACATTTACTTGGGATTTGATAGGATGATGGCTTACTTTCCCAAATAAAGCGATAGTTGACTCATAAGGGCAATGGTTTAATTCCTGAAGATTCATCAAGCATCCCAAAGAAACAACTATCTCTTAATAACTTTGAACACGAGGCCTGAAAGCTCAGTGTCTAGGCTTGGGGGGTATTGATGATACACCAAAGTAAATCAATCAGGCAAAGGGCCAATGGGAACCAAACTCAAGACCGTTTGTGGGTCAATACATCTAAGGTGGACAAACATCTTGAAATTGAGTCGTGGATAGCCCTTGGCACATGAGTTTTGAGTTGCTTGACTCGTTTTAATATTGAAGTATGAAAAGCTTGGTGTCATCAACTGAAGGTCCCAAAAAGAACTCACATCGAGTTGCTATTAAGGTTAAATACCTAGGTGTGAGCAGAGCAGGGTCCAGATTATCATGGACTTTTCATTTGGAAGGAAATCTCGAGAGAATTGGAATTTATAGCTATATGTCATAAGTAATCCGGTTATATTATGGCTTCCAAATTGCAGAATTTGGATACTTTCTACACTCGATAAATACTGTTATCTCCTATAAGATAAGGACTAATGTTTTTTCTTTTTTCTCCACTATACTTTGTGACATATTATTTGAGTATTGGAACAACTGTTGTCGAAGAGTTTCTGACAATTCTTTTTTTTTTGTTACAAATTAATAAGAGAATAGTAAAGCAAATCGATATTAAGAAGTCTCTTGAATCCAAACTAATAAATGAATCAGACTCTATTAATAAAATTAAAAATATAATTTGATTTTAATACGAGACAAATAATAACTTAAGTTGATGTGGAATTTAAATAAACATAATTTGAAATTATATCTTCGTAAATTCGCAAGGAATATGACTACTTTCAGCCTATACGAATCTTAGAACCAAAATATAGAAGATTGTGCGGAAAATTAATTTTATATTTAAAAAAAAATGATATTGTGTTTGTGAATATCAGAGACACGGGATTTTTTTAGTTTCGACAAAATATTGGCAGCGTTTTGCATAAACGACCTGATGAGACAAGGACTTGATCGCGACCATTGGCTGGTACGGTGGGTTTTGTTTTGACCGAGGCAGATCTTATGCGGTTTGGTGTGTAATTTATAGCCATCTGGTGCGGTTTGGTGTGTAATTTAGTGGAGATGGAAGGGTTATTTCGGAAAAAATGATGTAATAAATGAGGGTCAAATGAGGGAAGCTGACCGTTGGCATGGGCTGCAGACAAACACCGAAATATGTGGCGGGAGTCGAGCTCGGAAGTGGGCCCCGTTGTCTGGCCCGACATCGTCGCCGACCAGGTTGTGGGCGTGTTGTTTGCCTGGTCCATCAAGGTCGGGACTCAGTCCAGCCTCAATTGGCAGCTGCCGTATGGTGGCCTCTTGTACACGAGAAAACGGGTTCAGTCGACAAATACGAATCGTCCATCGTCGATCCAATAATATAGATCGGTTAATTTGGCACGAATTTGGAGCGTGGGATCCAAATTCGATGGTCCGGATTGATCAGCGCAGTCGGGATCAAATTCGATTTATTTACACGATCGAATTTCACTGATGGAGCTGTCAGAATCAAACTCATGATATCTTATTATGCACATAATTTTAGTAAATCTTTGAAGAAAAGGTGTAATCATTTTTTTTTTTAAGCTCTAATTATAAGAAGCTAGTTGTGGTAATTTTCTCCTCAGTCATGCCAGGAGAGGAGTTCAAATATAAAAATTGAGTTATAATTCAGCACAAGAAATATACAGGTGGCGTATTACATTTTAAAGGTGGGTGACTGTTAACCCTTAAAGATGATAATATATGTCAATAATCACAAATTGCAGGGGGATTATCAGATTGTAGTAGATTTTAGGTGACTCACTGTCATTTTTGGAATCTTGGGAAATTACAAAAATCATCTTCAAATGAAAATTTGATTTTAGCACTATTCTTCAACCGTTGGTGTAGTTTTTGAAGAGGCTCGAGTTACGTGTTGTCTCAATGAGATAATGCTTTCCCAAGTCGACCAGCATAACTATTCAATTGTCCTGTTTGATTTTTTTAGCATAAGCTACTAATCTATTATGTCCTCAGAAAAAGAAAAAAAAAAAAAAAGACATGCCACTAAAATGGTTGGTTTGACAAGCTTAAAAATTATGTTTTATATTTTGAAAAGAAAAGAGCGAAGAAAATATATTTCAGTTTGACATCAAGATTAGGATTTAGAGTGTGTTTGGATTCATATAATTAGTGGAGTTAAGGAAAAAGCTCGATTTTGATATTTGGATTTTTTTTTTTATGAAAGCGCTTATTTATTTTGCTAGAAATTGATGTCCTAAAAAAAATAATGTTTTTCAAGACTAAAAATTTCGAAATTTTGAGATTTTTTGAATGTTTGGTTTGAGGGATTTAAAAATTCTGAATTGTTAAATTTTTTTATTTGATTTGAAGAATTTCAAAATTTTGAATTTTTTATTTTGATGGAGAAATAAGATATGGTCATTCCTTAATTTGGGAGTAGAACTTAATTCTAATTATGTTATTTTCTGAAGAATAATTATCACTTTCTTAATTTTAAAATTTTTTATATCCATTAATAATAAAAAAAATTATCAAGCGAAGCATAGTTATACAGTTAAATTTTAATACCAAATTATTAACAATATTGTTTTTAATAATACTTTTATTAATATCTAAAATTTATTTACCATTTAAAGTAAATACCTTGATTTTAAAAATAATTACTAATGTTATGTTTTTAAATAAATCTGAAACATTACTTTATTATGACAACTATCGCATTTTCATAAAAGTACTAACATTACTAAAAATAAATAATCAAATCTAACAAATTTTTACCATAAATTATAATAGTCTAGAATTGATTACAAAGTCATATTGTCACAAAATGAAATATACAAGTCTAATTATCATACAACAAAATAATCTTACAAATTTTACAACCATAATATCTTTACAGAATCTATTAATTCATATATCCACCCTCCTGCTCTCCAACAATATCTTTACAAAGTCTACTAATTGATCATTTATATATAAAACAACAAAATTTAGATATGAAATATGATGACACAAGCTAGAATGCAGCAACATCTGTTAGTATTAGCATAGAGGAATATGCCGTCATCATCTTGCGCATTTTTCTTGTTCATGTTCACAAATCCCCAAGCTTTGCTTTTATATTCTAAAGGACGCAAATGAATATTCATAACTTGCCTGGAAGAGTAATTCATGTCCTTCAATTTTTTTTGTTTCATCACTTAGATGTTTTGCAAAGCTCATGTTATGTGTCCTTACCATCTATACTACTATAGTCGCAATCATTTCCAACTACCAAATAGCCTTTTGGTACGGGCATTATCTGATCAGCGTCCACATTTTTTACCTACTTTTTTGGCCTACACTGAGATGATTCTCAAGGTTCTCATGTGTCCATGCCCTGAATCCCACTGTCCATAACTAATCCTATATCATCAACTAAAACCAAAATCATTAACATCCATTTCAAAATAACTAACAAATAATTCCATACTCATCTCCTCTATATTCAGGAAAGATTTATATTCTTTGTGTTTATATTTAAACAATAACCCCCTTCCTTCCAGAATCATAATTACAAATGTTAAAACAAAAATCTTGATCAGTATATAATATATGTTGCCTTATCGACCATATTTTATGTAATTTTCTTGGTAGCCTCCTCCCAACCAGTACCACTCTAGTTTTTCAGCTTACATATTATCACTCACTTCTTCAAATTTTTCAAATGATTGACGATGTTATTCTTGTCAATATCCTTATGCACTCCTTTTATCTGCTCGATCGTCACATGAAAAGTTTGGTTCTTGTACCTCTTGTCACTTTTCATGCCTACTGTAGCTTGCTCCGTTAGAACCTCTTGCAAGAATTGAGTTTTTACTTGGTCAATGTCATGTAAGTCTTTTTCCTACTAGAGGCTAAAATTTTACTCTTGCCCATGACTTGCTTATTTAAACAAGTGAAAATTTACAAGTGATTTACATTATTAAAAGTATCCAACTAGATTATTTTTTACAAAACAGAAAAACTCAATAATACATTCAATTAAGAACTTGTTGAATCATAAACACCATGACATATAAATCCACATGAGCATATGAATAGCATAGTCCCAAAAAAATATGTCCATACATGTTTAACATGATTATATCCAAAGGCATAATAATGATAATACAAAACATGAGTGCATAATCATAATACAAAATACACAAGACTCTAAATCAATATTTTCCCCACATTTCATTTATAATTCTCTCCCTTATTGCAATTTGTTCATAAGTTTCTTCCCCTTGCTCTCTTTGTGTCATATTCATATGACTAGGCTCACTCGTGTTGCACTAAATATCGATATCCACCATAATTCACGATGCAGAAGAAGAAAAGAAAAGAAGAAAAAATATCACACAAGATATTTACGTGGTTCAATCTATGATCTACTCCATGGGCGAATGTAATCTGGAGGATATTATATTGATGAGAAGGAAGAGGATATTACAATAATAGAGACGAAACTCCAATATCACCAACTCTCACAAGAGACTAAGTAATCTATCCATAACAAGACGTTTTAAGAGTTTTGATCTATGTCTCCCTATTTTACTGTACCAAAACCCTTAGATGAATAGAGTATTTATAGATATGGTCTAACTAAGTTTGAGTCAAAGTAGGAGATTGATTCAAATAAGAATTTCACTAATCCAAGTTTTCTGGTAGGAGACAAATTCAAAGAAGGATTAGACTCACTAAATTACTTTTTAATATGAATTTTAATTTAATTAGGATTCTCTGAAAAATCTGGATTCGAGACACAACTAAGTCAATAATCTCCACCTTGCCTTGAATACTCTTCTTCTTTGAATTTGAATCTTTAACAGATGCTTTTGCCATTGCCTCATAGGGAATGATCAATGATCTTGAATATTGATAAAGTTGAAATAGAGATTGAACTTGTCGATCGAAATCACTTCGTCAATATATCTATAGGATTTCTTGAAGTATGAATCTTTTATAAAGAAATCTCGCCGTCTTCAATAACGTCCCAAATAAAGTGAAATTGAACATCTATGTGCTTTGATCTAGCATGGTATATTTGATTCTTTGTAAGGTATATGATACTCTGACTATTGCAAAAAATAAGAAGAACACATTGAGAAAAAACTAACTTCACTTGTCAATCCTTCTAACCATAGAGTTTCTTTGACTACTTTTGTAGCTGCCATATACTCAGACTCTGTTGTAGATAATATTACAGTTGATTGTAAGGTACACCTCCAACTAATAGAACCACCACAAAGAGTGAAAAGATAATCAGTGAGAGATTATCGTTGATCAAGGTCTTCAGCATAGTTTGAATCGACGTACCCAATAATTTTGGCCTCTTGAACTATATTCCTATCAAAACATATGTCAATATTAAGAGTACCTTTAATATATCTTAATATCCACTTCACAGCTTGCATAGAATTTTTCAGGTAATAACTAACAACGCTAACTGCTTGTGTAATATCAGGTCTTGTGCATAATATAACATATATTAGACTTCCAACAACACTTGAGATTAGGATGTTCTCCATATATACATACTCCTCATTTGTAAAAGGGCATAGTTAAGCTGAAAGCTTAAAGTGGGATGCTAAAGGAGTACTAATGGATTTTGAATTCTACATGCAAAAACGAGAAATAATCTTCTTGAGATACTTACTCTGTTTGAACCATAACTTGCAATGCTTTTGATCTCGATCAATCTCCATACCGAGAATCTTCCTTACAGTACTAAATCTTTCATTTGAAATTCCTTTTTCATTCTAAGTTTTAGATCATTAAGTAGAGATATGTTTTGAGTAGCAATAAGCATATCATCAACATAAAAAAGCAATATAATAAATAAATTATTGGCATGTATTTTAAAATAGACACAACAATCATATTTGCAATGGATAAAATTATCCCAACATAAAACTATCAAACCTTTTATATTATTGCCTTGGAGACTATTTCAAACCATAAAGTGATTTGTTCAACTTGCAGATATAATTTTTCTTGCCATCTTAGATGAACCCTTCAGACTATTGTATAAAAATATGCTCTTCTAATTCTCAATGTAAAAAGGTGATATTGACATCAAGTTGTTCTAACTCAAGATTATGAAAAGCTACTAAAGAAATAGAAAATGAATAGATGTGTGTTTAATAAAAAAAAGAAAATTTTATTAAAGTCAATACCCTCCTTTTGTGAATGTCCTTTTGCAACTAAATGGGCCTTAAATTTAATACCATCTATTTCAAAGGAATCCTCTCTCTTTCAGAATACTCACTTGCAACCAATTGCTCTTTTACCTTCTGGTAATTTCACTAAGTCCCAAGTATGAATCTTTTGAAGAAAATCCATTTCTTCATTCATAGAAACTTACCATTAAAAAAAATTCTTATCCTGCAGTATTTCTTTATAGAAAGAAGGATCACTATTGTCAGTAAATAAAACAAAAGCTACTATATCTTCGAAACCATACCTTTCGAGTAGATTTATGTTTCTTTGAGATCTTCAAAGTGGAGTCTTCTCATAAATTTTAATTTGATTCTTAGAATTTTTATGAAAGTTTGGCGCACCCTAAATATCTTCTTCTTAATAAACTACATGCTCTACCTTCACTTGCATTATATCACTGGGACCTTTCTTAGGAGATTTTAACATAATACTTTCATCAAACATTATATCTCTCTTAATAATTATATTTAAAATAGTAGGATCCCACAAACGATAACCCTTAACACATTTGCATAATCGAGAAAAATACACTTTTTGGAACGTGCATTTAACTTATCCATGATGACATGCACATAAGCAAGACAACCAAAAATCTTTAAAGAAGAATAATTTACAAGTTCACCAATCCATACCTCTTAGGGAGTTTTGTAATCAATGGCTATTTGAGGGGAGCAATTCACAATAAAACATATTGTATTGACTGCGTCTGCCCAAAAATCCTTGTCATAATTAGCTGCACTAAGCATACTACGTGTTTTCTCCAACAAAGTTCTATCCATTTTTTTAGTCACACCATTTTGTTGAGATTTTTCTGGGATGGTAAAGTGGCATTCGATGCTTTCATCTTTACAAAATTTGAGAAACTCTATTGATTTATATTCTCCATCATTATCACTTCTAAGGTATTTAATTTTTCTGCCAGTTTTTTTATCAATTAAATTTTTTCACCATTTGAAAATAGAAAATACTTAGCTTTGTGATGCAAAAAATAAATCCACACTTTACTGAAAAAACCATTAATAAAACTAACAAAATAATGAGCATCAAATTTTGATGAAATAGGAGAGCACCACACATTAGAATGGATATAATCAATTAAGCCTTTAGTGTAATCAGTATTGGTGTTAAACTTTATCTTGGATTATTTATCATAAAGACAATGCTTGTAAAAATCTAATTTGCATGAGTTGAGGTCTTTTAGTAATTTTCTTTGGTTGAGTTCAATTAAACCTTACTCACTTATATGACCAAAACGCATATGTCATAAGTGGGTTATATCAGAAGAAACTTGAGAAATTGTTACTCCATCTTCAACGGTTTTTCCTACTAACTCATATAAATTTTCATATTTTAGGTCCTTCATCACTATCAATAAGCTTTTAGTAACCTTAAGAACTCCACTTTCAGCAGAATATTTATAACCACCAAAATCCAAAGCACCTAAAGTGATCAAATTCTTTTTGAAATCAGGAATATGTCTAACATCAGTAAGAGTCCTAATAATATTATCAAATATCTTAATTTTGATTGTTCCAATTTCAATTGTTTTGCATGAATTATTATTACCCATCAAAACTAAACCACCATTATAAGACTTATAGTCTTCAAACCAATCCCTATTAGGACACATGTGATAAGAACAACCAGAATCAAGAATCCAAGTATCGTGACAACGATCAAAATCATAACTAACAAGGCGAACATTACCATAATCATCATCAAAACTCCTTTCAATAACTGACACTTATTTTTTGGCTTGCTCTTTAGACTGAGATTCTCTCTCTTTCTTTGCTTTGAGCTTCCAACACTCTTCAATTACATGTCCCATCTTCTTACACTACCTACAATTTTTTTCCTTTGGATTTGGATTTAGAATGACTTGTCTTTAATTTTTCTTTGATAAGATCTCTAACAATCAATTCTTCAGAGTGTGACACATCCAATTCAATCTTTTTTAAATATTCATTTGATAGAAGAACTACAAAAATATCGTTAAATTTTAGATTCTTACCATACATGAGAGTAGTCTTTAGATTCTTAAGAGAAGGAGATAGAGATGATAATAAAATAATTGCCTTGTCATCATTTTCAATTTTAGCATCAATGTTTAATAATTAAGAGACTAGTTTATTGAAAGCATTAAGATGATCAACTATATTCATACTTTCTCTCATTCAAAAATTGAAAAGCTTTTGCTTTAAGTAAACTTGATTTAAGATAGACTTACTCATTTATTATTTCTCCAACTTTTTTCATAGCTCTGAAGGTGATATTTTATCAAGAAATGGATAGAGTACCTCATCGGTGAGACTGAGGATGATTGTGCTATGTGCACTAGTTTTATGGTTTTTCTAGACACTTTTGGTGACATCTTCAAGTTTGACATCCTCTAATGTATTTCTCAACGCTTGTTGAGTAAAAATTGCATGAACTTTTGCTTAACAAATAGGAAATCATTGCTTTCCATTGAATGTTTCTACATCAAACTTCATAGTGGACATTAAACTAAGCTCTGATACTAGTTTGTTATACTAAATATCTATATCCACCATAATTCACTATGTAAAATAAGAAAAAAAAATAGTACATAAGAGATTTACATGGTTCGATTTACGACCTACTCCATGGGTGAAGGTGATCTTATTAATGAGAAGGAAGAGGAGATTACAATGATGAAGGTAAAACTCTAATATTGCTAACTTTCACAAAAGACTAAGTAGCCTAGCCATCACAAGATATTTTGAGAGTTTTGATCTATGTCTCTCTATTTCACTATACTGAAACTCTCAGATGAATAGGGTATTTATAGATGTGGCCTAACTGAGTTTGAGTCAAAGTAGGAGACTTACTCAAATAAGAATTTTACTAATCCAAGTTTTCTAGTAGGAGACAAATTTAGAGAAGGATTAGGCTCACTAAATTACTTCCTAATATGAATTCTAATTTAATTAGGACTCTTCAAAAAATTTAGATTCGAGACACAACTAAGTCAACAGATTTAGATGTTCCCAATGATTGATAATGAGATCCCCTCCTTTTCTTATTAATATTATTGATGGAGCCTAGTTCATCCACTGATTTTGGTCTAAGAGATTTCTTAAGACTGATCTGCTAGGCTGTTCTCTTGTTAATATGCAACAAAAATGAAAGTGAAGAGGACTGCCAAGAACTCTTCAGTGACTGTTTCTACAACCCTCAAGTCAGTGTCTTGCACATAAAATATAGTGGAGAAAAGAGAAAAGTCATTAGTCCTCAGTTTTTCGGAGATAGAAGTACTTATATGGTGCGAAGGGTATCCGAATCCCTTGATTTGTGTACTATAATCTCGTTGGATTATTCCTAATGGACAACTATGGTCCTCGAATCTCTTAGGATCTTTTTTTATATAAGAGAGTTCATAATAATTTGAACTTTGTCCTGCTTACACCAAGGTATTAATACCTAAAGATAACTTGGTATAATCTTTTTACATGGTCTTCAACTAAGGACATTGAACGTCTTAGACTTCGGTGCTAAGATGGGTTGGGCTATTCACAACCCGTACGCTGAGGACTTACCTCAGCTCAGTCCAATGTGATCTCTCACTTTGACTATTCTATTCTCAATTTTGAGCCCTAGCTGCCTCGTTTTTCATCCTTTCTAGTGTTTTTTATGGCTAATGACGAGCAACTCTCCGCTAACAACACCATGTCTTCTACTATGGTTAATATTCTAGCACCTAGAATGGCTGTGGTGGTTCTTTCAACCACTAATGTGACCAATTCTACTTGCAGAAGCCCCACGCCAGCCACCTTTGCTCAGTTGGGTATGAGTGTCTCTTCTACCTATACCTTAGGTACTCTCTCTTTGTTGCTTTTCTTGTATACAGAGCTAAGAACTAGATGTTATTTTTTATAAACTTTGATTTAGGTAAGAACCAACTTGGATATCTTGTTAGATGCAGGCATTGTATGCTCTTTGATTGCCTTAGTCTGTAAATGATCTCGTTTTTAGGGCTCGATTGCACAGTAAGATCCATTAAATGGTTGATGCTAGCTCCCTTGCACCATTCATATGATAGATTAATTTTCATGATTCTAATGCTGAGCTAGGATTGAATTTCATAACCTAAACTCAGTCTTTCTTACCTTAATAGGTAGTGTAGATCTTTCATCTATTTAGATTTGAATAACCGAACAAACTCTCTAGGAGAAGAAGATAGAATAACTCATTTAGGTCTTCCATTTCCCTGATGGCATTGAGATTGACATATGGGGTTTTGATAAGGATAGCTCTATCCTTAAGGACCAAGTTGGCCATGTGTTTACAACATTTTGGGAGATGTTTGAAGAGGGACTAAGGTACCCCATAGACAAGTTCATCTCGGATGTTCTAGCCGATCTTGACATTGTTCTAGATCAACTTGTTCGCAATGCGATGAGGTTTTTCATCGTGTTCCGAGCTTTGGTGATTGCAAAGGGTGTAACCCAATGATAGAAATGTTTTAGGATGCTTTTCAAGGTGGTCATAGCTTGGGCTCTGATGGAAGATGGTATCTTTCACTGAGGAAGTGATGACTTCTCTTTGGAGCTAACCACTCCTCAATCCATTTCTAGAAGGATCACTTGATAAGGGTGTTTTTGAAGGAGGACTTGGAGTTTCAAAGTGAATAGAGAGTGCCATCTAAGCATAGGAGGCCTCCCAACTTGTCTTCTAAAGTTCATTAGCTTCCCACATCTTGGACAGACAAGATGCAAAGGACCAAGTCTGCACCAAAGTGGTCGAGCAAGAAGAAGTTATATGACCTTGGACTATTGATGGCTCAAGAGTCTAGTATGTTTCATATTCTTGAGCTTTCTAATTATTTAAAATCATTTTTTTGATGATTATCTAGGTGTTTCTTGTAGGTCTCGATAAGGTTATTTTTATAAATGAGGCTTTTCAGTAGTGAGCCAAAGTGCCTTAAGCTGCTCCTCCTCAGCTTCCTTGGAAGGCTAAGAGGGCTGAGGAGGGCATCAAGGAACTTTTTGAACCATCAATTCCAGTAAGGAGGGAGAAGAAGCAGAGGAAAGCACGTACAATCGGTGAGGGCAGCAATACCACTCCTTTGCAAAGCAAGGGAAAAAGAAAGAGGGAGAAAAGGGGGTCTTCCCAATTGGCCCCAGCTGAGGTCTCTAAAGGTTTCATATCCATTGAGGTACTTGGGGGAGACCCTTTTGAGAATACTTAAGTTTTAGGGGGAGTTCCTCCAAGCTCAAACTACCTTAGAAAATAAATATCCCGCTTCCAGTCTCTCCCTCAGGTGAGTCTTAGCATAGTACACTACGTCTCATGAGGCACCATGACAAGAGGATAAATAGGAATGCTTCTAAAGGTGTGTTCGACCAGAATTCTTGCATCACAAGGATGCTAGTCAAAAAATTATTTTGGAATGGGGTCGATGCCTTGTGTAATGAAAGCCTTCTCATCTTGGTAATTTCCATTGTCCTTACTTGCTTATATGTAGCCTTAACTCTGACTTTTGGGTCAGCTTTCAGATGGCTGAATACTTTCAACATGCTGAAAGGCATTTTTTCAAAGTGTGAAGGAAGGCCTTTGGCTACAAGGTAAGGCTCAACATTGTCAAAGCCACCATCGAGGCTCTTGAATTCATGTTGGATTTAATGCAGCTAGAACTTGTCGAGTCTCAATCTTCCACTAATGCTAAGCATGAGGCCAAGAAAAAGGTTGTGAAAGAGACGGATTTGATTGAGGAAAGTCAGAGAGCTACAGAGGCGAGGCAGTGTTTGGCTGAGGAGGAGTGTGATGCAACTTAGTGGGAGAACACAAATAGCAAAGGCTCCATGCCACAAAGCTCATCAAGGCCGGGAAAAATGCAATCACTTCAATTCATCAAAGTGAAGAGTTCGAGCTACTCCTCAAGGAAACCAAAGAACTAGCAATCCTAGAATACAAAGAGAGTGAGGAGTACTTGAGGGAGTTAGGTCATCTCAATGCTAAGGTGTATAAGGATGGATACCTAACTTACTAAGATATAGTGATCCATAACTCAGTGAGGTCAGACTTCAACCCACATAGTTTGCATGTCTAGCTTCTAGATTTGGACCAGGTGGAGCAAGTTCAGTAGAAGTATAGGGAGGTCATTAATGCTGACCCACTTTCAAGTGGGGACACCAAGGCTCTTACTAGCTCTAATTCTACCTATTCTCCTAACTCCTTCGAGGATAAAGGGGACTCAATAGAAGTTCCTAACTTGCCTAAGGATAGTTAGGGTAGCACAAACTCATCTTTTGTAATCTACTCCTTGTGTCAGTGTAATGACCCTTTAAGTCATATAAGAACTTTTCTTTTCTATTCACTTCCTTGTGTTGGTATCACTTTGATGATATATATATATATATATAATTTATTTATTAAGGTAAATATAGACTGGTTATCTTACTTCCTTGAGTGAAATGGCTTGGTTCCTCTGTGTATTTGAGCCAAGGTAATCTTTAGGTATGACCCATGTTTTTGGTAATAAAATCAAGCTAAGGCTCAGTTCAACACTTTTAGGAATTCGAGTTTGGGCCCTTCCTAAGATGAATCATATCCATGGTGGTGTTCATCGATAGTTGTCTCACGCAGCTTGGGTGAACTTTAGAGTAGGAACTAGACATCCATATTCAATCAAAAGGAGTTCTAGTTTGTAGCATAAACCTGAGGTTTTATGCCTGTGTGAGTTGAGGCTTGGTACCTCTTATGGAATGAGGTTTTCATGTTTGGAAATGAGTCGAGATCTCATACCTCATGTGGGATGAGGCCTTTATGCTTGACAAAGAGTTGAGGTCTTATGCCTCATGCAAGGACAAGTTCTTTGTGTCTGGCATAGAGCTAAAGTCTTATACCTCATATGGGATGAGGTCTTTACGCTTAGTACAAAGTCAAGGTCTTATGCCTCTTGTAGGGATGAGGTCTTTGTACCTAGTATAAAGCTGAGGTCTTATGTCTTATGCCAAATGAGTTCTTTGTGTTTGACATGAAGCAGAGATCTTCTACCTTGTGCAAGATGAGGTCTTTGTGTTTGGTGTGGAGCTGAGGTCTTATGCCTTGTGTGAAATGAGGTTTTTGTCCCTAGCATGAAGCCAAGGTCTTTTTCCTCGTGTGGGATGAGGTATTTGTGCCTGACGTGGAGTTGAGGTCTTATACCTCGTGCAGGATGAGGTCTTTGTGCTTAACACAGAGCCAATGTCTTATGCCTCATACGGAATGAGGTCTTTGTGCCTAACACGAAACTGAGGCCTTATGTCTTGTGCAAAACTAGGTTTTTGTATCTATCGTAGAGCCGAGGTCTTTTGCCTTTTGCCGAATGAGGTCTTTATGCCTGGCATAAAGCTGAGGTCTTATGCCTCGTTTGGGATGAGATCTTTGTGTCTGGCATAGAGCTGAGGTCTTATACCTCATGTGAGATGAGGTCTTTGTGCATAGTGTGGATCTAAGGTCTTATGTCTTGTGCAAGATGAGGTCTTTGTGCCTAGTACTCAGAGCCAAGGTCACATGCCTCATGCGAGATAAGGCCTTTATGCTTGGCATAGAGCCACATTCTTATGCTTGGTATGAGACAAGGTCTTTATGGCTGGCATGGACCTGAGGTCTTCTATCTCATGTAGGATAAGATATTTGTACCTGGCGTGGAGTCGAGGACTTATGCTTGGTGCAAGATGAGGTTTTTGTGCCTAGTGCAAAGCTACCGAGGTCTTATGCCTCATACGGGTCAAGGTTTTTGTTCTTGGTGTAGAGTCAAGGTCTTATACCTAGCATAGTATGAGGTCTGTAGGCCTAGTACTCAACAAAACATGAGTTTTCTAAGAATAAAAGGGAGATGGTTTATGTCAGGGATAGAATTTTTTTAGGTTGCCAACATACTATACGCTCGAAAGCATTTTGCCACCCAAAATTGGGTTGATCAATTATGCCATTAGTTCAGCATGTGCTTTTCTTGGATCTGAGATGGGCTTGTTGACTTCTACTACTACTAGACCTTTACCCTTGCAGTCAGAATTGTCCTGCAATAAGTCACCTCATATTTTTTTTAGTAAGGTTTTCGTCTCCCCATGCCTTTTTTTGTCATATTTAGTAAGAAATCTCATTATTGAGTGAAAAGTCGAGCTTACCACTTGGAACTGATTAAGTGTTGGGTGACTTAATATCACATTGTTGACAGAATGTATTTGAACCACTATGAACTTTTCTTTGACTGTGGTGCTCTTGGGGTCCTTTCCAATCATGAGGGGTTGATTAATAATGCTGAGTAGGGTGATCGGGTCTCCCGTAAATCCAATAAGTGTCCCGATATAAGGCTCCAACTTTTGTTTAGTCTTCATCTGATCATAGGCTCGAATGAACAAAACATTCCCTGAGCTTCCCGTATCTACCATGATACGTTATGTAACATAGCCATCCAAGATGTCAAGATCACCAATGCATTATTGTGTGGCATCAAAATTCCCTCTATATTCTTCGTCAAAAAGATTATGTTGTGGTGCTTGGGCTCATGATGATGACTTCTCATTCCCCCCTTTGTTGCTTATGCTCCCTAGTGTTGATTTGGCATTCATAAACCAATGCCGAGGTGTCACTCTCATTCAGTGGTCCCATCAAGTTAGGTTTCCCTTTACTGGCAGGTTATGCAATTTAGAAGTGAGATTCCTTTGAGGAGAGCCTTACAAGCAAGCTTCTTACCCCTGAGCCTCTTTAGTTTGTTCTCCCCATCAGACAAACTATTCAAGGTGCCCCTCTTTGATAAGTCTTTCAATCTCACCTTTAAGATACCTACACTCTTCAATATCTTGACCATAATCCCAGTAAAAATGATAGGTTTTTGATTTGTCAACATGTTGCAAAGGATTACAAGCTGGTAGGTGCCTTCATAAGAGGTCTCAGTGTTTAATTTTGGTGAGGATCTCAAACCTTGAGTTATTCAATAGTGCGTAGGCTTGAAATTTAGGCTCCCTTATTTCAGTCCTCTACTTTTTTGGCTTGGGTAGTTTGACCTCTTGAGGCTCTTGCATCTACTTGCCTCTATCTTCATATTCCTTTTTAGTCAGTATTACTTTTTCAGTATCAATGTGCTCTCTAATCATCTGAATAAACTCCTCTAGGCTTCTAAGAGGTCAGCAAGCCATCTCATAGGCCACCTGAGCTTGTTGAATTTTATTGCTTATTATGGTGAGGACAATAGAACTGTCCAACTCTATAACCTCTCACCTTGCTTTATTGAAATGAGCTAGATATTCACAAAGTCTTTCCCTTTCTACTTCAGTGTCAATAGTGTTGAGGGATTCTTGCATCAAGGTACCAGTGAAATAAACTATTCTATGAGTCTATCAGCCAAGTCATCAAAATAAGTAATTGAGTACCTTGAAAGTCCGTTGTACCAAGCTTGGGTCGGGTCTTGTAGTGTCATAGGAAATATCTTACACATGGTGGAATCCTATGCACCTTGTAAAATCATAGTATTCCTAAATGTGTTGACATAATCCACTGGGTCCTTTAAGCCATCATAAATCTCATAGGGAGATTGTTAGAACTTTGACCGAATAGGACAATTGGCAATCTCGGGGATCAAGGGAGTTTTATATCTCATGTGACTCACATGGCCTAGCACACCATATCTTTCCCAAGTTGTATGTGCCACAACATCTCTTTGACCGAAGGTCAATTAGCATGCAGGTAATATGTGGCTTTATCAATCAGATCATAGGTGGAGTCGTACACACCATAATTTCTTGAGGCTTGATACTAAAGGGAGAACACTGCCAATGGTTCATGGTAACTTGGGTGTTGTTGTGCACTAGCATGTAGCTTGCTCACAGTGTGTTATGGCAACTCACATGATTGGTTTCGCATATTACTTCTGATTGTGGCTTGACCTTGAACTCTAGCTTGCTGTTGAGCTTGTAGGTTCTGTATAGCTTATAACTGAACCTCTAGTATCTGTGTCATTTATTGAATGGTTGTGGCCAAGGCTTAAAACTCACACTAACTCACTGAGTTGGTAGGTCTCGGCAGTACCTTGAGGATCTCCTCAAGAGGAGCTCTCCTTGGTTGTTCCTATGGTTGCAACTACATTGCCTAGTTGATTTGTTAAGGTAGCCTTGATGAATTATGCAACTCCACTGGCATTGGAGCCACTTACCCACTAAGTGAATTCTTTGGCAACAATAGTCATGCTCTAGGAGGCATAGTGGGGTGATCGTTAGAGATCTCTTGGATTAGCAAGAAAGGGAAGCGGAGCAAGTCTTAATAAAAGCACCAATTTGTTGATAGAGCCTAATTCGTCCACCAGTTTTTGTCCTAGAGACAATTCATGAGTAACTTGCTAGTGGTTCATTTACTTTTCATGAACATCAATATACTAGTCTTAGAAAATAATATACATAGCAACACATAGTTGCCTCTTCGAGAGTTAAGAGGGAATTTCCATTTTTTTGACATTAGGCCTATTAATATTTCTCCTATTGACCTATTTCTATTGAAGTAAAGAGATAATATGCAACTAAATTTGGGGACAACATCAAGTGGTTTTCGGAAAGCAAAACAATGGTTAGATAGGACAGTATCAAAATTCTTTTTCTACAGCCATATTCTATTTCATTCAGTAAATGATGGCTACTATCATAAGATGACACATATCACTCAACAGATTGACCTAGGAGTTCCTCTATCAAATGCCTATGAGATTTTTGAAAAGTATTTGAATATTGAGGTTGAAGAGATGTATACTTTTATATAGACCTTCCATAAATATTAGGATGAATTTAGCTATACCTTGATGTGTGATGGATGGAAGACACAAAATAGTAAAGATTTGATAAATTTTTTAGTGTATTGTCTTGAAGGGACAGTTTTCTTAAAGTCAGTCGCACATCAAGAGAGTTGAAGATTGACAATTTTTTGTATCATTTAACTGATAGCATTATTGAGGAGATTGATGAATCAAGAGCGGTACAAGTTGTAACTAGCAATTCAACTCTTTTGGTATACACTGAGAAGAAGTTAATGCAAAAAAGAAGATATCTCTTTTGGACACCATGTGCAGCATACTTTATTAGCTTAATATTGAAGGTATGGGTAAGGATCCTGATATTAAGAAAGTTATTGAGAAAGGTTAGAAGTTGACATCATTCATTTATAACTATGTTGGTATATTCAATTGATGAGAAAAGAAACACAGGGTCAAGAGATTAGAAGATCAAATATTACTCAGTTTGTTATACAATTCATTTTCTTAGATTCCCTTTATACCCATCGATAAGCACAAAAAAGATTATTTACTAGTGAAGAATATGAAAAGTATTATTTGAAGTTGAAATGGTCAAAGAAAATTCTTTCTGAACAATTCTACAATCAAGTTTTAAACGAGCAATTTTGGAAATCAATTGAGAATATAATTAGAATCTTCAGTTCATTAGTTAAAGTGCTGTGAATTGTTGACTCAAATGATCATTTCCAAATGAGATTATTATATGAAGCAATAGAATGAGAAAAATTATAGATAAGGCAATATACAAGAACAATTAAATTCTACAAATGGAGACCGTCTTTGGAACAAAATATTATTTAGGGATATTTATGCTATAGGTAATTTAATACAATGTCATCATATAGCACTTTAGTAAGTTACAATGATAATATTATTGATAACATTTAATCACATTACAGGATACCTTCTAAATCTAATATTTCAATATGTCGATGATGTAGACAATAGCAATATAATTCTCGAAGTATTACATAAGATAATCGAGAGGATGAAGCCAGATATGAGAACTAGAATATTAGCATTATGTGAGGTACATTCTAAATCATTTATTTGTATTTTTTACATAATTTAGAAAGTTTTTAGTTTGAGTACGTTCAGTAAATAGGCAGACGACTTCAAAAATAAAGTCAAGGACTTCGTTATATAACAAGCAATTGTATCTATTAGAGGTGATACTCCTGCTATATTTGATATTTAAGAATAATTCAAATTTACTAATTTAAATAATACTAAATATTTTATAAATTTTTTTTTGATGAATTACAGTTAGATAGTGGAGTATTTGTGGTCTACATGTAGCACTTAATTTTGCAAAGATAGTAATAAGAATTTTAAGTCAAACTATTCACAATGCGAGAGGAATTAAACAACTTTTGGATTGATTCACACAAAGAAGAAGAATATTTTTAAAATGGAGAAATTGGAGAAACTTATTTTCTGTCGTTATAATATGCATTTAAGAGCACAAAATTTATAAAGAAGAGCATCACCAAAGGATGAGATAATCAACTTATCCGTCATATTTGAATATAATGATCCTCTAATAGAGTAAATTCGAGAAAAAGAAGAACTTGTCCTAAATCATCCTCAAACACAATATCCTATTTATAATCTCTTAGAGAAGAATTGGAAGAAAAAGCTGACAAAATGGAGAATATCGTTGATACCAGTGATAGTAGTAATGGTGGTGTAGCTAATGATGTCAATTTTTGACAACTGCAATATAAGGACTGATCTGCATCTTCTTTAAGGCATAGAGGAAGTGAGTTTTTTAACTCTAATTTATATGGTGGTTATGAACCATAATATTAATATACTCCACATGTTGGACAAGATGACAATCAAGGTCCAATAGATATTATGGGCTCCAGTTACTATAACTGATATCATAGCAAGACATCTTCTTCCAATCAAAGATATCAATAGTTAATACAAGAATTCTCATCATTGAACAATATGTATTCCACATTATTTGATACATGACATATAACTTCATGCTACCGGCATGCTGAACAATACCACAAATCATAACTCCCTCATACTGATGAAAATAGTGAGGGAGAATATTAATCTCTTTAAGATCCTCTACGAAATAGCATGTGCTTATAACATATAGTTTATGCTACCTATGATATGATTATTATGTTAAATTGATATGCTTGGTGTTATGTATGTAGTTGATGTGCATATAATATTATTATAATTTTATGACATTCAAATTTAATGCCTCTATGGTTTATTTTGTACTACCATAATTTTTTAACTTCGTTATCACATTTTGTTTTAGTATTTTTTTCTTTTCAATATTTACTATCATCTACTTTATATTTATGAATCTTGACGACTATATGATATTTCTTTCAAAATAGCTAATAGTGAATTCTGTCGATTATATTACAATTCCAGACCAAATTATACTTAAAGCAAGAAGAATAATTATGTCCATTCTTCATCAAAAACTTATCTTATGTATATAATAATTCCACTTTCGATATATGATATGTTTGGACAAGCTTTAATTAAGTAGATATTAAAAGATCATGGAAGAGTAAATGATTAAATTTATCGTGTTTCTCAACAAAATTTACTTAACGCTATCAATCATCATCTTGCCATAATTACCCCTGAGTATTTTGCACAATATAATATTTATTTCTCATGGGTTATTGAACTACTTTTATTATGTGTTATAAATGAACAAAGTTATCATTTTTATTTTGGACCTTTAATATTTAGTTATAATTCATAATTGCTACCACGAGATTGCCCAGAGTTAGTTATTTTTACTCGTTTGGCTACAAACTCTCATCTTGATTGTATATGTACTAAACTTGTAATTTCACATTTGGATATTTCAAACTCAACTGATGATAATTATGATAATGATAATGATATGATAATTAATTGTATTATGTTATAATTAATAGATTATATATGTTTAAATTATATTTTAATGATAAGTTAAATTTACTTATATTACTTTTTTAGTTGTTTAACTTTTTCATATTATTTCCTCTTTACTTTCTATTTTTTATACAGTGATATATAGAAAAATTGACTATATAAGTAAGTAACTATCAAAATTAACTTAAACTAATTAAAATAGTATTTAATATTATGGCAAAATTAGTTATAAATTTTTATAAAATTTTCTAAATTTTTTTGTAATTTTCTAAAATTTTATCATAAGCATAATTTGAACTTAAAGTATAGTAAAAATATAGTTAAATTTTACTCAACACATAATTAATAAATAAAGAAAATATTTTCATGGGAATGGTTTTGGCCAAAACAACCAAAATGTATCAATTTTTTTTTATGCTGAAACTGTTCCCAAAATTGATATTTAAAATCTTAATAAATATATATACATTGTATCCCTTAGCAATTATCAGTCATTAAGCATTTGTGATAGACTAATGAATGCAGCTGCTTAGGTTTAGTATTTTTTTTTTCTAAAAGGTCATTTTGGTAGAGTAACATATTATAGTCATAGTTATTGCTACTATAAAGGTAACAATTTGTTTCTCTATCTCATGATTCATTTTTATCAATTTACAATACATAAAAAATTTAACCAACACAGAGCATTATTTATAAGAACAATCACTAATATTATCACAATCAATAGTTCTAAAATATTAACAACCATAGGCATTAACATAATTAATTATTTTAGTGCAAAACATGATTCTTATGAATTATCCATAGATAGTTAATCATGAATTATTATTATATTATGATAAGATATATGAAAGATCTCACCCACCACCATGTCATTATGGTTTAATGTACATGTAGGGCACTTGCAGATGAATTAATTACTCTTAATTATGAAGTCTTCACAAAATTCTTAGTAATTTTATAACTTTAAAGGTGAACTTAATAATGTACTATATTTCTAACACAATTATCATGATAAAAGAACTAGTGAAACTAAATTATAATAATATGGAGAAGAGAACAATAGCATTGCCTGTACTAATTTGGCTACAATTCAATTCTTAATAAGAAAAGAAAACCAAGTCCTAACGCTAGTCAATTAACAATGTGAATTTTACAAGCATAGAAGTTATGAGAATATTGAGAAGGAGAAAAGTTCTAAAGCTAGCAAATTAGAAGTTTGCTTAACATCCAAATGCTATAATTTTCCCAATTTTGTAGCAAATTAAAGCTTCTCTTCGCCTACTTGACAAATGTAAACTTCTAATCACAAGATAAACATAGTCAAACAAAAACATGCCTCCATAATCCCATGAAAATCCAAATCAAAAATAGAAAAGAAAAAAAATTTTCTATTTAATTGCAATATGAAAATCACATTCTTCGTACTAATTGAGATATCTAAGTAAAATTGATATTATTTTAGCATCTTAATTAGCACCATTAATTTATACCTTCCCTCCTCCAATACTTGAAAAATATGAAACCATAATCTCATGACAAACAAAAAATCCCACACAAAACTAAAATTTTACAACTTGAGAATCACATTGTCTAAGGTAATTGCAATCCAAATAGAAATAAGAATCATTAGCATCTCAATTCCACTTTTCCAGCATTAGAAACCCTAATCAAATCAATAATCTAAGGGAAAGAAAAGGGATGGTGAAAGAACCTTCTCTATTTGAGTTGGAGATCGCAAGGCTAATAGAGTAGAGACAAGAGCAAAGAACGACAACATGCAAGAGGCCACTGATGGATGGGCAAAGTTGAGGTAGGAGAAAGAGTTCATAGAGAAAGTGAGAGGAACCAAGTTTTAGGGATTTTGATTTTCCACATTAGTCACATGTGGCTTACATAAACAAAAAAATTTGTTCCAAATTTTAATTTTTGGCCAAAAACCTTATTTACGATATTTCAAATTTCCTAGGATTTTTTTCCTACAAAATAAGAATTTAAGATTTTCTAGCATTTTAATTTTTAGGACTCCAATTTTCTATGAAACAAACATATACAAATTGAAGAATTTCTAATTCTGGGAATTCTAATATTTGAATTACAAATAAATTTGGTCTAGTAATTCCACAATTCTAGTATTTGAGAAGTGATGAAATTGGGTTTTTAGTCACCTAAACTTAGAAAGGGTGAGATTTCTTCTACAATGATAGGTCAATGAATGTATTCTAAGATTAATTTGAATGTCAATGAAGAATCTCAAATAAAATAACAATCAATTTCTCGACTTAGCATAAAATAAAAAATCTAAACTTATGATTTTGGAGTTAATCTCACATCTTGAATATGCTTTGAACTCACAACTTGATCTTTAAGCTTCGTCTCTAAATTATTATTCTCTTTTTCGTGGTGTCATTATCTTCAAACTTTAGTCTTGAGACTCAATTCTTTATGAGTTTGGATGATCATTGTAAATCCTGAATTTTATTACAATTTAAGAAGTTTGTTAAATATTATTTTGATCATTATTAAAATTCAAAGATCAATAATCTCTCCCTTTTTTATAATAACAAACTATGTTTAGGGAAAGAAAATAAGCATACTATATGATAGATGCATATAAAGATAATTAGATATGCTTTTAGTTATAAAGTTTAACTAATAATGGATTTAATAAGTTTTATAACTATGAATATTGTTTTTCCCTTTTTGACATCATCAAAAGTATTACAAGAAACATGGATTAAAGAAAATAATAGTGAAGGTTCAAAATAGTTTCTTCTAATATCATGGATCAAGAGAAAAAAAAATTTGAAGAATGAACAAAATATTTCTATCAACTAAAGATATAAAAAGTTGAAGAATGAACAAGATATTTCTATCAACTAGCCTCAAAATAATAGTTCATCAAAATCCAATATAATTAACATTTGAGGTAATAGAAGCTTCCTCTTGATATATGCATAGATGAGTTTAAACAATATTTGAAAAATTACATGCACACTTCCCTTATCTATGATACTAGGACATTGATTAATCAAGTATGGAATCAAGAAAAGCTTAAGAGAGATCAATACAAAAAAGAATTTTAAAACTCATTTAAAAGAACAAGGCTAAAAAATTAAAGATTGCCAAGAAGATCGATACTCAAGGGTATTAGTCCAAAAGCATGAGTACAAAGATTTGATACCAATTGATAGGGCAGTAAAGACATTTCAAGATTAGTTTGAATGTTAATGAAGAAGGTCAACTAAAATAACAATCAATTTTTCGATTCAACATAAAATGAAAAAAAATTCTAAACCAATGAGATTGGAGTTGATCTCGCATTTTGAATATTCTTTGAGTTCCTAATTTGATCTTTAAACTTTATCTTTAAACTATTATCCTCTTTTATCTTTGAGTCATTATCTCAAGGTTTTGGTCTTGAGACTCGATCCTTTATGAGTTTGGATAAGAATTGCAAGTCCTGAAACTTATCACAATTTAAAAAACTTGTTAAATATTAGTTTGATCATTATCAAAATTCAAAAGTCAACACACAAGTATATAATTATGCAATTTTTATATAAGGAGTTATGCAACTATTTGATAGTAAACATATTTTTAAACAATATGAAGTGTAGTTAATGAAATAAAATTGATTCTATTGAAGACCAAATTGTAGAAATTAAGGTATAATTAACTATAGTTACCCAATTCAATGTAGTACAATCATACAAAAAATTCTCCAATTGGGGTCTAATAATGAAATAATAATTGATTCTATTAAAAAATAATTATTATGTGAAAGTTAATTCTAATATCTAATCTTAAGAACATTAACTCAGGTAATATTGTGATCCTATAAAATCATATAATTATTTGTAATTTTAGTAAATTTGTACAAATAACATCGCAAATAAATTCAAATAACATGACCAATCTACATAACTTACTACCTAACAAAGTATTATGGTCCTAAATAACATGTGCAAATTTATACAAATAGCATAGATAAGTCCAAATAATATTAACATCCAACATAAATATTTTTAGGCCAACACATAATATTTTTCGGCCTGTCATGATTTTTAGTGGGTAGGTTTGCAACATTCTTTTTTCATTGCCAATTTTGTACTCAAGTGCTTGGATTGTCTCATGTAGGTATCTATTAAATTGATCATGACACTCTTGCCTTGACGAGTAGATATTCGGGTATATTCTATAAAATATGATGTAAAATTGTATCACCACTATGATATTGTTGGCAATTAAATAAGTATAGAATAATATAAAGATAAATAAGAAATAGAAATGACTTGTCACTAATAAAATTAAACAAGGGGCATACAGTCAATCTTTCATGAATAAAAAATGTACAAAGACACACCATTCCCATTATTGATATATCAATAAAATAGAATGAAGACATATAATTACCCTATCATTAATGAAATATAGGAAAGCCATAATAATTTTATTCTTAATAAAATAGAATAAAAACATATAATCGACTTATTAGCAACAAAATAAAACAAAAGAGAAAAGTTGGTCTTTTTTTAATAAAATAAAAAACACATAATTTTCCTTCTATCAACAAAATAGGAAAAAAAATGCAATTAGTCTATCATTAACAAAATAGAACAAACTCAAATAGTTGGTTTATCATAAAAAAATATAATAATGGCACTTCAACTGACCTATTATAAATAGAATAAAACACATAATTAACCCTCTATCAATAAAATAGAAGAAAGAGATATAGTCATCCTATTATTAATAAAATAAAATAAGGGCATTTAGTGTAAGATCAAAAAAACCACCTAACAGGGGCAGCGCAAGTGGGGAGGGAGTGTGAATTAGGTTTTATGATAGCAAAAAATAATTTTTAATAAGAAGCAAAGCCAATTCAATCCATGAATGTAATAATGTAAACTAAGTAAGAAAGTGTGCACCACGATATAATATAGTTCAGAAATCAATTGCTCTTACTCCACAACCCTTACCTCGATCTTGAGGACTTAACTCTTCACTAGAGTATCACTTTGTTGGTGAAGTCAACCCCTTACAATTACTCTTACTCCAACAATAAGATGAACTCCAATCCAGAGTTTGAATCTATCAACTACTCCAAAAAATCTTAAAGTATTTACGCTTGATGAGAATAATGAAGATTTAACACTTTTGCTTCAATACAAGATCTTTCAAAAGGAGAACAAGAGTTTCGAAGATTTAAAAGTTGAAGAACAAAGCTTAGAGCTCTTGGAGGTTAGTGAACTATTGAGAGCTTATTATCTGATATCAAGATTGCTTAGTAATATGCAAAAGTTCTCTAATGAACAAGTCCTAAGCCCTTAAATACTTGTTGGTTAGAGCACTAGCCGTTAGGCTCTAATCTGCCGAGTTTGGACATACGGACCATAAAGGTTCGCCCATCCGAAGAATCTCAATGGTCAAATTTAGCTAGTCATTGTAACTAATGTCATAGGTTCGAATATTCACTAATCAATTCGGGTGCCCAAATAGCACAATTTCAGGTATCTAACTCAAACACTGGACATCCAAACTCTAAAAATGAAAAGTCTATTAGTTATAGCTTCTAAATCTTCGAGCGACAGATCCTTAGGTTTAGGTGTCCGAAACTATTAGTAATTCTAAAGTTATTTTTACTAGAGTTAGGCATTCAAACTTTAAAATTCGAGCATCCAAAGTTAACAAAATGAGCCTATTGGTTCACTGTAACTTCAATTCGTTATTCAACATCTTTTTAATACTGATCTTGGATAAATAATGAGCCAGTGAAGGCATTCCAAGATAAGTTTGAGTATTAACCAAAGCTCTAAACTAAAAATTCAAAATGTAAATCTTCAACTTAAACAAATAAAAAAAATCTAAACCTAATGAGTCATCTCTTGAGCCTTCTTCAAGCCATCTTCGATTCTTCAAGTTTTGTTTATTGATCTACCATCATGTCTCATCTTTAATGATGTCTTCATGTTTATCTACACTTGATCCTTCCAAACGAGTTTGATTTTCATTTTAGGATTGGCTTAGCTACAAGCTATATATGCTCAAGATGGAATCAAATACAAAGTTTGTTCATTATCAAAACTATAAAGGGTAATAATTAGTTGACCTGCCATGAAAAAAAAAGAATAAAAATATATAGTTGACATATTATTGACAAAATAAAAGTACACAATCAATATAATGTTAATAAAATAAATAAAGATGTCTAATTGTCTATCATCAATAAAATAAAATAAAGGCACCTAGTCAGCCTATAATCAATATAATAGAAAAAAGTCACACATTTGACCATCCATCAACATAACATAGCGTAATATACAATGCCACATCAACGTCAAACCTACCACATAATAGATACTACAATTCATAGAATAGAAGGCTAAAATTGAACTATAAGCAAACAAGTTTAAGCATTCATCCAAGTCTATGTATTCATGCAAGAGTAAGAAAGTAGCCATATTCTCAAAGGGAATCTAGCAACCCAAGTTGGCATGTCAATTATCAAGATCCGAATATGCAAATTCCTCTCACATTCCATGCCATGGATGAATCTTGTACCCTTAGCATCATCTCCATACAAATATTTATAGCTATGTTGGCACAAGGACTTACTGAAGTGTTCCCCCCTTGAAGCTCATAACAATCAAGTAGATGGAGTTCTTCTAAGAATTAGTTCTAGAGATCTTAATGGCACATGCAACTCAATGTGCCCCATCAACAAGTTGTTCAAATACATTTTCTTCAATAAGTGGCTTGTGCTTTCATTCCTTCCACTATTTCTAGAACAACTAACTTTCCCCTTGTCTTGTGTGAACATAATCACTCCCCATTGTTAGAGACATCATATTAGTTGAGGAGCCTACTAGTCTTCTCTCTCTCAATCTCATTGCCAAAATCTTCAAAGCATGATTTTGCCATACCCCCTGTAGTTTGGTTTGAACCACAAATGAGTGTCAACTCTTTTTATTAGAATATGGAACTTGTCCAAAAAGTGAATAATGTCATTCACTTGCTGTGGATTAGAAGAAAAATATAGTTGTAAATATGTCATTTGAGAATGGTGCAAATGTTGGAGACATAATGTAGGCATCTTACCACCATAAAAGTAGGAAAGTCCTTTAGCTCAATAGTAATCTATGGAGCCACGATCGACCACTTGACATAGCTAAGAATCCCAAGAAGCAATCCTAAAATAATAAATGAAATTTGAGTGAGTTTGAGAACATGATATTTAACAGATATAAGTCCTTATTATTAATTATCCTGATAATTATTAGTAACCTCTTAAAGTAAGAAACTTAGTTAATAAAATAGAGACATAAAGAAAGAAAGAACATGATTTGATTAATTTAAAGAGTGGGTACATGGCTTAAATAAGGATATACCATCACTCTATAATTTATTCATAACATGAAATGACATAAAATGAGAAAATGGGGAAGAGATTGGAAAAGACTTGGTGCTCACTATTGCCTCACTCCCATGTACTTGATTGAGCACACTATGGTATATGGACTCACTGGAACTTGTTAAGCATGATTATATGCTTGGTTTGATCCTTGGAAGATGTTAATAGCCTTACTTGATTTCAAGGTGTAGGTGACTCATTGGCTTGGGGCTTTAAGTTTCACTAACAGTTTTCTATTTATTGTCAGTTAACTTCTTTTGATCTTTGACTTAAACAAATGGTTAGTGGTATTAGCTTATGATAATTATTCTTGATTTTATAATTGACAACTTCTAAGCTTGTTGTTGATTAGGTTTGAAATATTACTGATGACTTTATGCTTGTGTCAATAAACTTTTTTGAACATAACATTTGGCTGACTAACTCATCGAGTGAAATCCTATCTTAGTTTGATTTGATTTGAAAGAATATCAGTGACCTTAGCTTATGCTAATCATTCTTGATTTAACAATCGATAACCCTTTTTACCTTATTATCAATTAGGTTTGAATTATTACGTATGGCTTTATGCTCATATCAATTAAGTTTGAAGTATCACTAATGGCTTTATCCTTCTATCAGTGAACTTTCTTTGAACATGACATTTGATCAACTAATTGGTAGAGTGCAAATCTACTTAGTTCAATTTGATTTGAAAGAATGTTAGCGGCATTTGTTTATGCTAATCATTCTTAACTTAACAATAGATGACCTTCTTTAGGTTATTGTTAATTAGATTTGAAACATCACCAATAGCTTTATGCTTGTGTCGATTGAGCTTGGAGTATCACTAATGGCTTTTGTGCTTATTGTTGGTTAACTCCTTTCAAATATGATGCTTAGTTGACTAACAAAGCAAGCTCAAGTCTGCCTTAATTTGGTTTTAATGTAAAAAATAATTAGTGATTTTATCTTATGCTAATCATCTTTGATTTAATAGTCGATAATCTTTTTGGTTTGTTGCCAATTGGGCTTGAGGTGTCATCAATGGCTTTGAGCTTGTTATCAACTAACTTCACTTGATTTGAGCTTGACTTGATTTAGACTTGGTTTTGTTTCAAATCTGATTTGACTTAGTTTGATATTTAGACTTGATTTTTATTTAAGTCTGGTTTAATTCAATTCGATGTTCAAACTTGATCTCAGTTCAAGATTGACTTAATTCAATTCAATATTTAGAACTTGGTTTTGGTTTAACTTTGAGTTGATTTAATTGGGGCCAACCCTATATTGGATCCTTATTAGACTTTAGACTTGACCCCTAATGAATCATGGACTTAATCCTCATTAGATTTTGGTTTTAATCCTTATTGGATCTTGGACTTGATCTTTATTAGATCTTTTATTGGTTTTGGATCTGTTTGGGTTGATTTTGGTTAAAACTAAATTGAATCAAAATTTAATCAGGATGAAGACTTGAATGCCAGCAAATTACAGTCCAAACGTGGGTCTCAAATAGACTTAAATTATGGTCAAATTTAACTAAAAATTAAGCTTGATTCAAATCTAAATTATTAAAAAATTCAGGCTCAAGCTAAATTCAGCTCAAGTAGGTTGAACGGACCAGATATTTGGATCAAAATTGGGTTTAGAGTTCATAAAAAATATATGCTAAAATAAAAATATAAAATTTTTACAAATAGGTCCTAAATTGAGTAAATTCTTAGAAAAAGATTAATGACTAGATTTTAAAATTTGAAATTATAAATTAACCCATGCAAAATCTAGAGTTTGTGAATAAACTCCTCAAATATCGATAATTATATCTTGATTTTTATAAAATCCAAGGTTTGCGAATAAACTCTTTAAAAATTTTATATTCATAAATAAACCTCCTGAAATTTCTATGTTTTGCAAATAAACACTCAAAAATTTTTATGTATAAATCAGTCCCAATTTTATTATTTTGTACATAAAATCTTATAAAAAGGGCCCTAAATATTTTTGAAACTTTATAAATAAATTATTTTGGCAAAAAGCCCATGAAATCTATAAAATTACAATTTGGTCTAATTTAAAAAAACAATTTTACAAATAATCCCTTGTAAATTCAATATCACAAGTGGATACAACTTCATTTATAACAAACATTATCTTACTCCAAGCAGAATCATATCTACATTCAAAATTCAAATACTTCATCCATAATTCAAAACAAATTGATCAAGATCAACTCAATCTAATCTCTCTGGTACTTATAAAAAGAACCAAGTTCCTATAAAAAGAATCAAATTCCTACAAAAAAAAGAGAGGAGAAATTTTTTTTAGAGAATCGAAGATCAAAAAAGTTTGAACTCAAGCAATGACAAGTGAAGGAAAAGTCAATCAATGAGAATTCTTAGCTTCATTTGATTTTCTCTTATTGTTCTTCTCTCTCTGGTTCTCCTAGTTCTCAGTAAAGTCCTGCACCACCACCTATGCCTCGTTGGATCTCGCCGCTTGCTCCTTGCTCTATCATCACTACCCACTTCCTCCTCTAACCTGTGTGCCTTGCCCGTGCTACCTTGCTCCTGACTGGACCACCAGTAGGCCCTGATTGAAGCACAACTAGCTTCTCTTCCATGCAAGATCCCACTCAACCAAGGCTCTTCCCCGACGCCACCCGCCGACTACATGTCACCCACTGGCCACACATCAACCGCCATGTCTGCTCCCTACGCGAGTAGCCCCTACCTTAGCTATGCCTCAACCTATGCCCTAAGCACCTCCTTTCCCCATCCACTACACCAAGGGCCGCATCCAACCAGAGATAGCTAGACCTTGACATCTTCTCCCCATCGTGCTAGTGCCTGACCATCGAAATGCCCATTTGTAGTGTTTAGAAATAATTAGCATAAGTTAAGCCACTAATTATCCTATTAAATTAAAGATCAAAAGAAATTACCTAACAATAAGTAGAAAGTTATTATTGATATTTCAAATCTTAATGGGGTCAACTAACACAAACCAAAACAGTTAATCACACCATAAAAATCTAGTAAAGTTATCAGCATTCACTAAAGATCAAACTAAGGCCCATCTAAGTCAGATTCCACTTAATTAAGTGCACGAGAGCAAGGCAACGATGAGCATCAAACCCTTTTCATCACCTTTCTTATTTTACATCATTTATGATTATAAATTTAAATTTATTAAATTATAGAGTGAGGGTATATCCTTACTTAAATCATGTAATCTTTTTCTTAAATTAATCAAATTATATCTTCTTTACTTTACATCTCTATTTTATTAGCTATGTTTTTTTACTTTAGGAGATTTTTGGTGATTATCAGGGTAATTGATAGAAAGGACTTGTACCTACTGAAACTCATATTTTCACAATCTCTAATTGCACACTCAAACCCATCAATCTTCATTTGTTATTGTAGGGACAATTTTGATTGCCCAAGAGTAGTGGAGACCCCAGGGAGCAATCTCGATGCACAAATCAAAGTTAGTTTAATTTAAAGTAGGCTATTAGTTATTGTGAAAAATGAAACTTTTGACACGTACAAGCCCCTATTGTTAATTACCTTAATAATTATCAAGAATCTTCTAAAGTAAAAAACATATTTAATAAAATAGAGGCACAAAAGGAAAGAAGCAAGTATCATTTAATTAATCTAGGAAGATGGTACATGGCTTAAGTAAGAGCATACACTTACTTTACAATAAATTATAGCATGAAATTATAGAAAATATGAAACAAATAAAAAAAAAGATAGAGTGGAGAAAAAGCTCTGATGTATATTGTTGCTTCGCTACTTGCACTAGATCATGTGGCGTTTGACTTGAATGAGTCTTGATTTGATCCTTAATAGATGTTGATGATTTGGTTTGGTAGCATGGTCTGGTAGGATATGGATAGGGAATAAAGGTGAAGTGTCACCAATAGCTTAGGCGTTGGTGATAATTTCTTTTGATTTGGTAGCATCACCAACTGTTTATGGGGTTAGATGTAGCTTTGAAATATGATGGAAAAATTTAATTATATTGGCGATTAACTTCTTTAATTTAGTAGCATCACCAACTACTTATAGGGTTAAGTGTAGCTTTGAAGTATGATCAACATCTTTGAGTGTGTTGATGACTAGCTTCTTTTGATTTGGCGGTATCAGCAATTGCTTATAGGATTTAGTATAGTTTTAAAGTGTGGTCGATATTTTTGGCGATTAATTATTTTGATTTGGTAGTGTCACCAACTGCTAATTGGGTTGAATATAGCTTTGAAGTGTGACCGATATCTTTAAGCATATTGACAATAAAATTCTTTTGATTTGGTAGCATCACCAACTGCTTATAGAGTTGGGTGTAGTTTTGAAGTGTGGCCAACAACTTTGAGTATATTGGCAATTAACTTTTTTGGTTTAGTAGCATTACCCACTGCTTAGAGGATTGGATATAGATTTTAAGTATGACCAACAACTTTGAGCATGTTGGCGATTAAATTCTTTTGATTTGGTAGCATCACCAACTACTTATGGAGCTAGGTGTAATTTTGAAGTGTGGTCGATAACTTTGAACATATTAGCAATTAACTTTTTTGATTTGGTATGGTCACCAACTATGGGGTTGGGTGTAGTTTTGAAGTATGACCAACAGGTTTGAACATGTTGATGATTAACTGCTTTGATTTGGTAGTGTTCCCAACTACTTATTGGGTTGGGTATAGCTTTGAAGTGTGATCGATAGTTTTGAGCATGTTGGTAATTAATTTTTTTAATTTTAAAGTATTTTCATAGCCAATAAGACATATTTCATAACAATGTGATTTGAAATATTTCCATAGTTAATAAGGCACAAGCAATAACTTCTTTGATTTTGAAGTATTTTCATAGCTAATGAGGTATAGACAGTATCTTCTTTGATTTTGAACTATTTCCATAGCCAATAAAGTGTTGGTAATAACTTCATTTAATTTGAAGTATTTTCATAGCCAATGAGGTGTAGGTGATAACTTTTTTGGCTTTGAAGTATTTTTGCCAATGAGGCATTGGTGATAGCTTCATAAGTTTGAAGTACTTATATACCGGATGAGACATAGGTGATAACTACTTTAATTTTGAAGTATTTTCATGACCAATGAGATATAGATGATAACTTCATGATGTTAAAGTATTTCCATAGCCAATTAGGCACAAGTAATAGCTTCTTGAATTTGAATTATTTTCATTGCCGATAAAGCGTAGCTGATTACTTTTTTAATTTTGAAGTATTTCTATGGCCAATGAAGTGTAGGTGATAACTTTATGAATTTGAAGTGTCTCTATATGTAATAAGGCGTAAGTGTTAACTTCATGGATTTAAAGGTAGTATAACCCACTACTTATGGAGTTAAGCATAGCCTTGGAGTGCTATCAAAGACTTTTGTAGTACACTCAGTGGGACTCAATTTGACCTAGTTTACTATTATTTGAACTAGTTTTAGTTCAGGTCAGGATGGCAACATCATCATTGTTCATAGACTTGGAGTGTTGCTGAAAGTTTAGCACTCTCGTGGGAATCAAATTGACTCAATCTAGTCCCATTTGAACTAATCTAGGTCGGGTTCAAGTTAGGTTCAACATTCAAAACTTGATTTTAATTTGAGTCTGATTTGATTCAATTTGATGTTGAAAACTTGATTAAATTATGATTCGCTAACTTCTTCTAGGAAGATGATGTGATGTTTTGGTTTTCTCTTCCCAGAACCTTTGGTGATTGGATTCGTACTCATACTTTATAGCATGAAATCAAAGGCCACTATTGTGAACTGACTACTGCAGCCATGTAGAGACTATCAATTTGAGTAGAGGAATCAAGTAAAATACCCATTCTCATAATAATTGTTAGTATTTTGAAACCAAAGATGATAACAGTGGATATTCAACTTGCAATTACAAATTCAGTCTACCAAACTTAGCATCAATTTTCTGAAGAACATTTGTCAAATACTGATCATTGACTCTAGTTAGAGGGGTAATGACTTTGATTCAAGTTTGATTAATTCAATTTAATATTCAAAACTTAAGTTTAGTTTTATTCAATTCGGATCAAAATTGGCCTTGTGTTGGACCTTATCAATTTATTAATGGACCCTTAATGAATCTTAGGTCCTAGCCTTTGGCATGTTCTTATTAGGCCTTTAATGGATCTTGAATCCAATCCTCAATGGGTTCTTATTGGATTCTTAGTAGATATTAGATCCAACCCTTGACAAGTTCTTATTGGATCCTACACCAACTTATTGATAGACTTGGGTTCAAACCATGTTGAACCCACATTGAGTTTAAATTTGCATCTTAATGGACTTTGGATCAACTCTAAGTTGATTTAGTTTAGCTTGGTTTCAATTTAGGCTCGGTCTAGTTTTGATTTGACTTTGGATTTCATTTGACCCGATTAGCCTTTAGTTTGAACTTGATTTAACCAAATTACGGTTTGATTTAAGCTTAGTTTGACAAAAATAGGGTTAGATTTGCACTTGACTTAATTTTGGATTGACATAATTTGAACCTGATTAGAGTTAGGCTTGAGTTAATTTAGTTTGGTTAACTTAATTTAGATTTTGGATCTAGTTTAATTTGAGTTTTAATCCATCTATTTGATTAATTCAGATCAATTTAGTGATTCTTTTGAGTCAATTTAGTCTTGTTAATTTATTTTAGCTACATTCGATTAGGTTCAATGTGATTAGGTCACCTTGACGTAATCAATTCATGTTAATTGATTTAATCTAAGAGCTCTCAGACTATCATAATAACATTGAGCAAGCTCGCAAATTGCATTAGTTTAAATAAACTTTTGGTGAGCTCACAAGCTGTTCTTAGTCCGAAAAGATATTAGGTGAGCTCGCAAGCTAGCCTTATTTCAAATAGACATTTGGCAAGGTTGCAAGCTGATCTTAGTCCAAATAAATATCCAGCAAACTCGCGAATTGATCTTAATCTGAATGGATATTTGATGAGCCTACAAATTAGTCTTAGTTTAAATAGATATTTGGCATGCTTGTAAGCTGGCCTTAATCCGAATATACATTTGGCAAACTCGTAAGCTAGCCTTAGTTTGAATAGATATTTCGCAAGCTCACAAGGTAGCCTTAGTCCGAATAGATGTTCGACGAGCCTGCAAACTAATCTTAGTTTGAATAGACATTTAAGTAACTCACAAACTAGCTTTAGTCTAAATAAAAATTCGGCAATCTCGCAAGCTGACCTTAGTTTGAATGGATGTTTGATAAGCTCACGGGTTGGCCCTAGTCAAAATAGATATTCAGTGAGCTCGTAAGCTGTTTTTAATCTGAATAGACATTCGGTAAGCTCATAAGTTAGCTTTAGTCCAAATAGACATTCGGTGAGGTTGTAAGTTGATCTTAGTCAAAATAAATGTTCAATGAGTCCTCCAGCTAGGCTTAGTCTAAATAGATGTTTAACATACTCACAAGCTAAAATTTGTTTGAATAGACATTCGGAGAGCTCGTAAGCTGACATTAATCCGAATAGACTTTTGGTGAGCCCATGGGTTGGTCGTAGTCCAAAATTGGTTTTTAAGCGAGCTTGCGAGCTAGTCCTAGACCAGAGTTGACTTCCAGCCGAGCCTTTGGGCTGGCCTTAGGTCAATGATGGAGGTCCATCAATGCGTAAAGGACCACGAGTGATTACAATGTTGATAAAATTTTGTTAATTTGTAAAATCGTGGGTTGCTGCGATGGTGATCAAGTTTGTCAATGTGCAAATGAGTACGGGTGACCACGATGTTGATAAAGTTTGTCAATACATCAAAGGACCATAGGTGACTACAGGTTAATGAAATTTCATTAACCCATCAAGAACCATAAATGAATGTAGTGGTAATAGAACAAAAATCGAGGCAAGATTGCTTCTCTTTTTACTTCCACCCCATGCAGAGTTCGCTACAACTCTTTTTTTCATGGCTACAAACCGTTTTTTATTTTTTTTATTTCCTTCTTCTTTTTCCTTCTCCCGTGGGCTTTTTCACTATCGAAGCTCTCTCAACCGGGCCATGATGTCCTGGAGCTATTCCCCGGCTGAATTCGGTCAAATTTGGCCAGATCCAACTATGATCACTGGTGGAGATTGCTTGGAGGCATGTCAGAGCTTAGAGACATAGGATGGGCCGGGTAGGCTGGCTGCACAAGGCGGAGAGCTGTGAAGCAGCAACCTGAAGAGGTGACAGTGGCTGGGGGCTCCGTGGCCATGTTCGAAGCTAGTGGAAAGAGGCTGGCAAGCAAGTGGGCACGAACAGGGCCGGTCATGCAAGAATTTTGGCCAGGGCGGTGTTCGAAGTGGTGCTTGGGAGGTCCGATGGATCTTGCATTGGTGCGGATCAGTGGGAAGAGGTGAGCTGGGTCATGACTTCGTGAAGAGGTCATGAAGAGGAGAGAGAAGGTTGGTGCATAGGGTTGAGGGCTGACGAGCGACAAAGCTTGTGGGGCATGAACCGAGTGGATTGAGGAGGAGTCCTAACAGTGAAGTTCTGACGAAGGTAGTGAGGGAGCCACTGCCTGGCCGGAACAGGCCGTGGTGACGGAGATTGGGGCTGAAGCTTGGGTCGCTTACGACTACAGAAGAAGATAGTCAGGGCTAGGGTTCTAGCGAGGATGGCTCAGGCCGGGAAGGAGGCTCGGTGAAGCAACAGCTGGTCGGTGCAACCTCAAGGTGGGGAGTAGTGTAAGGATAACCAATAAGCAAGTGGTAGCTGCATGAAGCTAGCGGTGGAGGCAACCATGGCTATGCCATGGTTGGTCAGGATCAGCCAAAGGCAGGTAGTGTTGGCATGGGCACAGGGAGGTTCAGGCTAGCGACAGACTGCTGCTAAGGGCGGCAATGCAACAAGGAGGAGCGGTGAAGCCAATGATCATGGAGAAGCATCTTGCAAGAGGATGAGAAGAGAAAGAACGTAGTTAAAGAAGATTGAAAAAGGGTAGGAAAATACCTATTTTTTTCTCTCTCATTTTTTGTTCTTGGTCGGTTGGTTTGCTAGTCCCGATCCTTTTTCGATGATCCTCTCACCTCTTCTTGTGTTCTTTTTTTTGCTTGTAGGTTCTTAGCAGCTCAAAAAGAATCAAGATCAAAACTCTGATTAATTTAATTTTGAAAGCTTATTAAATTGTGATTGTTAATTGAATTGGATTTACATATTTTGTAATTGGCATGTAATTTTCTTGATTGAAATTTTTTTGAAGAAATTTAAATTTTGTATTATTTTTAGATTTAAATTTTCAAGAGGGTTAATTACAAATTTTCTAAAAAATTTGGACCAAATTTGATATAAATTCCAAGGGTATTTTTTAAAAAAGACCTATTTATAAAATTTTAAAACTCTCAAGGTCTTTTTTGTAAAAAAAAATTCTAGGCAAAAGCCTATTTGTAAAACGTATTTGGTCTAAGGTCCTATTTGCAAATATTTTTTTATCCATATATTTGATGAATTTTTGACCCAATTTTGGTTCAAATATCTCACCCATTCAGCTCACTTCAGCTTGCACCCGAATTTCTCAATAATTTAAGTTCAAATTGAACTCAATTTTTTGTCAAAGTTGACTGCAATCCAAACTCAATTAAGGCCCACATTCGAATCATAATTCAATGACATTCAACTTCACATTCTGATTAGATTTTGATTAAATTTAATTTTTGACCAAAATTGACTCAAACAAATGCTCTGTTTACATCCGTTTTGCCAGTTTTCTCAATAAGGAGAGTGGATCCGAGCAAATTTCTCAAGTGCATGTCCTTTGCACCAACATCCTAAGAGTTGACCACAAGTGAAGTGGACTTGAGTTGCCACAAGAAGTGGACTTGTTTTGCCATAATAAATAAACTTGATTTATCATTAGGAGTGGACTTAGTTTACCACAAGAAGTGAACTTAATTTGTTACAATAAGTAGACTTGATTTGTTACAAAAAGTAGACTTGAGGTACCAATGAGTGGACTTAATTTGTCACAAGAAGTTGACTTCAACTACTACAATGAGTAGACTTGATTTGCCTTTATGAGTGGACTTGAGTTGGCACAATAAGTAAACTTGGGGTGCCACAACAAGTGGACTTAGTTTGCGAAATAAGTGGACTTGAGGCGTCAAAATAGTAGATTTAATTTGCCACTATGAGTGGACCTGATTTGCCATAATAAGTGATCTTGATTTACCACAATAAGTGGACTTAAATTATCACAATAAGTGAACTTGAGTTACTACAACATGTAGGTTTGATTTATTACAATAATGAACTTGAGTTGTCACAATGAGTAGACTTAATTTGTCACAATAAGTGGGTTTGATTGTACCACAATGAATGATCTTGATTTACCATAATAAGTGGATTCGAATTATCACAATAAGTGAACTTGAGTTGTCATAATAATTAGACTTGATTTGCCACAATAAGTGAGTGGACTTGAATTGTCATAACAGGTGGATTTGATTTACCACAATGAATAGACTTGAGTCACTACAAAGAGTTATCTTGATTTATTATAATGAGTGGACTTGATTTACTATAATAAATAGATTTGATTCACCACAAAGAGTGGACTTGACTGTCACAAAGAGTGGACTTGAGTTGTCATGGGGTCGTGGACTCGACTGCCACACAAATGAACAATGTTTTGTGCCCATGTTTTGCCTAGAGGAACATGGAATGCATGTTTAACTAGGTTCACCACAATGAGCAAACTTGAGTTGTTATAATGAGTGGTCTTGACTGCCACAAGGACCGAGCTTGATTTGCCATGAAGAAATAGAGTTGATTTGGCATAAGAAATGAACTTGATTTATCACAAGAAGTAGAATTAATTTGCCATAAAAAGTGGACTTATTGGGTCATGAACTTGATTATCATACAAAATAGATGGGGTTTTGCGTCCATATTTTGCCTTGAGAAATATGGAGTGTATGTTTGACTGAATGTTCCTTTTTGAAGAAGTCAGGCATTTTGTTATAGACTAAATATAACCGCTCCCCAAGGTGTAGGCATAATATCTCTTTAGGAATCAAGTGTTGATCAGTGGCATGGGTTTTTCTCTTGAACCAAGGTTGATTTTTATCAACTCATCGATTTTGGCTTGCTCCTGTCTTTGAGTTTTGGTGGAACTTCTTTTGGTTTAAGAATAATGGCTTTACCAACTAATTGGTCATGTTGAGCAGGATTTGGCAAAGCTTCTTCTTTAGCTTTGAGGGCATTTTGGTTGCATCATGCCTCTTTTCTTTAGGTTTTGATGAAGTTTCATTGAAGATTTCATCTTTTTGTGATATCTAGAGAATCATGATTGCCTTGATGCATACAATTTGTGTATTAAAAGGCATTGATGATGTTTGATCAAGCTCGTTATAGGTCCAATGGTGGCATAAGGCATGCATGGATACTTGGAGCGATGTAGCCCAATCCTTCAAAATTCTTTATTGGCACATTAGAGTAGAATACTCTATAGTGATTAGTTGAATCAGCAAATAGATGCTCAGGTTGATGCTAGTTGAATTGCAGTAATTTAAGCTAACAGTTTATCTGCTAGAATGCCAAATTGATGCATGAGATTCAAGAGAAGAAACCATATGGAGTGATCTCTATTTTCTTTTCGATTATGATGCTACAAGAAGCAAATAATGTAGAGTATAAATTTTTATTTTAGAGATTTTTTTAGTAGACAGGTGATATATTCTTTCATTTTCGATTAAGGCCTCCTACTTGATTTCGTCTATTAAAGTTTAAGGATGATTTTGTCTCAAGATATGGTAGGTCACTGATGGACCTTCCCTTACACCTAGTTTTTTAGTGTAATATTTTCTTTAGAAACCTATTTTTCTGGTAGCTTTATCACTTTCACCATGTTCCTATTGGTTAGTTACTTCTTTGACTTGGCTTTAATCTCATATGCCTCTTAACATCAATTTTCAAGGTTTGCACACCCACATATGTCATTCGGTACTTACCTTCAGGTGGACTTTCTTGATTGATAATACACTGAGATGAGTCTCAATAAGTCCTCCTAATTTTAGCATGCGATTCAATTTTCTTTCCCTATTATTTTCCTTTTTTTTTCTTTCTTTTCTTTCTTTTTTGAATTAGTAATCTCATTTCTCTTTGAGGATCCAAGATTTGCGGGCTTGCAGATGCCAACTGATTCTTACTCTTTTAGTCTGCCTCTTTTAGTTTACATTTCCACATGAGATTTACTCATTCAGGACTTTATTTTTTATTATTCATCTAAGGGGTGATCCTTTTCTTCTAAGAGGATATTTTTGAGAGATTATCTTTCAATCTTAGAACTTTTGTATTTAAGGGGCCATTTGGTTAGAGGTCAAGATCAAGGTCAAGATCAAGACTAGTGAACCACTTTTATAAATTAATATCTTTTTATCAAAATTAAGGATTCAATAATTTATAACTCAAAAAACTATTTAATTTTTTATAATAATTTAATTTAATAATAATATAAAATAATAAATATTGATTTTACAAAAAAAAAAATTCTGAAACGAGCTGATCCTGATCCTGATCCCAAAACAAACGAGGCCTAAAGAAACTTTCTTAATAGAGTTCTAGCTACTCACATATTGATGGCCATATTTTCAAGCTTACACCCCTAAAGTTAACTTAGGGTGTTGGTGGACGAGGGAGATGTAGGGATTCTAACTCCACTATATTGCATCATCAACTATCATTGCCTTCAAGTATTATCTTTATTTTTTTAGAGATCTTATTTCTAAGATAAAAGGTAATTCACCTGAATGCTAACAAATTTTTTATTTTATGTCTCTTAAAAGAAGTTTGTTTTTATCTCGAGAAGTATGGAATATATACCTAACTAGTTAGTTTTGATTTGACTAGGCATTTTTGTCATATGTTAAATATTTTTTGTTTTGTGCTTTTGAAGCTCATGCAACTATTTGACTCTTCCATACTATAAATTTGGCACAAGTAATCTTTTTCTTGTCCATTAATCACTCTAATATTAAAAGATGGTGTTATTCCTTTCTTAGCTAAAGAACACTAAACATGCATCTTTTCTTTATTCTTCTCTAGCTCTTATAGTATTGTCAAGGAGTTGGAGGTAGGGATTATAACATCCAACTTCAAATTTGATATGACATTCTGAAATCGACTGAATGCCCTGTTGATCCTTCCTTTGGCAAGTTGTAGGTGATCAAAACTAACTTTTACCTATTGTTTAGTCTTTGAAAGATTAATGTATTAGTTTATGCCAATAAACCCTCTATTTCATTATCGAGATTTGGCACAATAAAATTTGGCCTTTACCTCTAGGGTGAACTCAGCCTTTGCTCCCTAAAAGGGAGATGAGGAGTTGTTCTAAGATTATGTGGACTTCAGTTGTCCCTGCAGTGATCACTGATTGATGAAGTACATCAAAGATCATTCATTGAGAATAATGGTACAGATTGGGGCAAAGGATCACTTGATAATGCATTTTCCCTTGCTCTTAATTAATCTTAACCTTCAGCTTTTCTTTTTTTAATATATGCTAATATTAACTAGGTTTCTATACTTGGAGGAGAAGTCAAGTCCCATTGGGTATGCTAGAATATGTGGGATAGATTTATATGGCTCGAGAGTAGCAAAAACCCCAGGGAGCAGCCTCAATACATAAACCAAAGTGAATTTAATTTAAAGGGCGTCATCAGGTATTATAGGAATATTAACTTCCAATAGGCATAAGCTTCTATTGCTAACTATCCCAACAATTGTTAGAAACCTCCCAAAGCAAGAAACCCTATCTAATAAAATAGAGACACAAAAATAAAGAAGAAAATATCATTTGATTGATTTGAGAAGAGGATACATAGCCTAAGTAAGGGCATACCCTCATTTTATAATAAATTCTAGCATGAAATTATAGATACCATGAAAGAAATAAAGAAAAAGATAGAGCAGAGAATAAACTCTAATGTATGTTGCTGTTCTACTCACCTGCGCTAGACCAAGTGGCGTCTAACTCGAATGGGTCCTAACTTGATCCTTGATAGATGTTGATGATTTGGTTCGATAGCATGGTCCAGTGGGACATGAAAAGAAAATACGAGTGAAGTGTTTCCAATAATTTGGGTGTTGGCAATAACTTCTTTTGATTTAGTAGCATCACCAACTACTTATGGGCTTAGGTGTAGATTTGAAATGTAGCCGACAACTTTCAGTATATTGGAGATTAACTTCTTTTGATTTGGTAGCGTCACCAACAACTTATAGGGTTGGGTGTAGCTTTGAAGTGTGGCCAATAGATTTGAGCGTGTTGGTGATTAATTTCTTTGACTTAGTAGGATCACCAATTGCTTAAAGGATTGAGTGTAGCTTTGAAGTGTGGCTGATAGCTTTCAATATTTTTGTGATTAACTTTTTTGATTTAGTAGCATCACCAACTACTTATAAGGTTGGATATAGTTTTGAAGTGTGGTCGATAGATTTGAGCATGTAAGTGATTAACTTCTTTTGATTTTCTCGTGTGACTAACTACTTATGGGGTTGGGAATAGCTTTGAAGTGTAGCTAACAACTTTGAGTGTATTGGTGATTAATTTCTTTGATTTGGTAGCATCACCAATGACTTATGCAATTGTATATAGCCTTGAAGTATGACCAACAACTTCGAGTGTATTGGTAATTAACTTTTTTAATTTGGTAGCATCATCAACAGCTTATGGGGCTGGGTGTAGCTTTGAAGTGTGGCCAATAGCTTTGAGCGTGTTGGCAATTAATTTCTTTGATTTAGTAGGAACACGAACTGCTTAGGGGGTTGTATTTAGCTTTGAAGTGTGGCTTATAGGTTTAAGTGTATTGGCGATTAACTTCTCTGATTTGGTAGTGTCACCAACTAGTTATGGGTTTGGGTATAGCTTTTAAGTGTGGTTGACAACTTTGAATATGTTTGCAATTAACTTCTTTATTTTACTAGCATCACCAATTACTTATGGGATTGGGTATAGTTTTAAAGTATGGCCAACAATTTTGAGCGTGTTGACGATTAATTCTTTGATTTTGAAATATTTCAATAGTCAATGAGGTGTCAACAATAACTTCTTTGATTTTGAGATATTTTTGCAATCAATGAGAAGTAGGTAATAACTTCTTTGATTTTGAAGTGTTTCCATAGCCAATGAGGCTTTGGTGATAACTTCATTTAGTTTGAAGTATTTACAAAGCCAATGAGACATATGTGATAACTTCTTTGGTTTTGAAGTATTTTCATAGCCTATGAGGAGTTGATGATAACTTTATTAGTTTGAAGTATTTCTATAACCGATGAGGTGTAGACGATAACTTTTTTAATTTTAAAGTGTTTCTATAGCGAGTGAGGCATAGGTAATAACTTCATGAATTTAAAATATTTTCATAACTAATGAGACGTAGGTGATAATTTCATAAATTTGAAGTGTCTCCATAGTTGATGAGGCATAGATGATAATTTCTTTAATTATGAAGTGTTTCTATAGCTAATAAAGCATAGGTGATAACTTCATGAATTTGAAGTATTTCTATAACTAATGAGGTGTAAGCGATAACTTTATAAATTTGATGCATTTGCATAACTAATAAGGTGTAAGCAATAACTTTATGGGTTTAAAGGTAGTGATACCCGCTACTTGTGGAGTTGGCCATAGCCTTAGAGTGTTGTTAAAGGCTTTTATAGCACACCCAGTAGGATTCAGTTTGACCCAGTTTAGTTCTTCTAATTTAGGTCAGGATGGCAATATCATCCATTGTTTATAGATTTGGAGTATTGCTGAAGATTTAGTACATCAAGTGGAACTCAGTTTGGCCCAATCTAATCCCATCCAAACTAATCTGGGTTGAGTTTGAGTTAGGCTCAACATTCAGAACTCGATTCCAATTTAAGTCTGATTTGATTCAATTCGATTGTCAAAACTTAATTAAATTATGATTTTGGTCTCCTCTTCTCGAAGATTTGGATTCACAATGATGCTTTACGACATGAAATTAGAGGCTACTATCATGAGCTAACTATTGCAACTATGGAGGGAACATCAATTTGACTAGAGAAAGCATGTGAAACATTCATTCTCACAATAATTATTGGTATTTTGAAACTAATGGTGTTAACTGCAGATGTTCTACTTGCAACAACAAATTCATTCCGCCAAGCTTAGCATTTATTTTTTGAAGAACATTTATTAAATATTGATCATTGACTTTAGTTGCTGCAGTATTGACTTTGATTCGAGTTCGACTTAATTCAATTCAATATTTAGAACTTGAGTCTAGTTTTATTTGATTTGGGTTGAAATTGACCTTGTGTTGGACCTTATCGATTTATTTGTGGATCTTTAACGAATCTTGGATCCAAGCCTTTGGTAGGTTCTTATTGGACCTTTAATGGATCTGGGATCCAACCTTAAACAAGTTCCTATTGGATTCTCAGTAGATGTTAGATCCAACCCATGACGAGTTCTCATTGGATCCCGTCCTAACCCATTGATAGACTTGAGTTCGAACCATATTGGACCCTCATTTGGTTCGGATTTGCATCATAATGGACTTTTGTTTAACTCTAAGTCAATTTCATTCAGCTTGGTTTCTATTTAGGCTCGACCTAATTCTAGTTTGAATTTGAATTTGATTTGACCAAATTAGCCTTCAGTTTAAACTTGATTTAACCTAATTAGGTTTTGATTCAAGCTTATTTTGACCCAAATAGTGTTAGATTTGAACTTGACTTAGTTTGGAATTGACCCAATTTGAACCCAATTTGGGTTGGGTCTAAGTTGACTTACTTTGACTAACTCAATTTAAATTGTAGGTCCAGTTTAATTTGAGTTTTAATCCATCTATTTGATCAATTTAGGTCCGTTTGGTGATCCTTTTGAGTCAATTTAGTCTTCTTGATTTATACCAACTGAGTTTGCTTGGGTTTAATGTGATTAAGTTACCATAATATAATCAATTTATGTTAATTGATTTAATCTGAGAGCCCTCGAGCTATCATCATAACTTTGGGCAAACCTACAGGTTGGCCTTAGTTTGAATAGATATTCGGCGAGCTCACAAGCTAACCTTAATCCTAATAGATGTTCAGTAAGCTCATAAGTCAGCTTTAGTCTGAATAGATATTTAGAGAGTTCGTAAGCTAGCTTTAGTTCAAGTGGAAGTTTGGCAAGCTCAAAAACTGGCCTTAGTCCAAATTGATGTTCAACGAGCCTATAACCTAGCTTTAGTCTAAATAAATATTTGGCGAGCTTACAAGCTAGCCTTAGACCAAATAGGCAATTGGTGTGCTCGCAAGCTAAGCTTAACCCAAATAGATATTCAGTAAGCTTGCAAATTGACCTAAGTCCGAATAGGCATTTGGCAACCTCATGGGTTGGCCTTAGTCTGAATAGATGTTTAGTAAGCTTTCAAACTGATCTTACTTTGAATAGACATTCAACGAACTCGTAAGCTAATCTTAGTCCGAATAGATGTTCAATAAACTTGCAAGCCCTCTTTAGTCCAAATAGATATTTGACGAGTCCGTAAGTTAGTCTTAGTCCAAATAAACTTTCAGTGAGCTCACAAGATAGTCTTAGTCCGAATGAATATTTATAAGCTCACAAGCTGGTCATAGTCCGAATAGACATTCTGCGAGCTCGTAAGTTAACCTTACTTTGAATAGACATTTAGTGAGCCCATAAACTAACCTCAGTCTAAAATTTATTTTCGGACAAGCCTACTGGCTGGGCTTAGACCGGAGTTGACTTTTGGGTGAACCCACAGACTAGCTTTTGGTTAGTGGTAGAGGTCTATCAATGCATAGAGGACCACGGGTGGCTATGGTATTAGTCGAATTTTGTTGATTTGTAAAGCCACGGATGACTGTGATAGTCATGAGTTTGTCGATGCACAAAGGACCATGGGTGATCATAGTATTGATGAAGTTTGACCAATGTGTTGAAAGACTACAAGTGGTCATAGTGTTGATGAAGTTTTATTAACGCACCAAATGCTATAGGTGGCTATAGTGATGATGGCGCAAAAATCAAGGCAAGAGAGCTTCTCTTTTTTTCACAACAACTTCCACCCCTTCCTTGTAAAACTGGCAGAAACTTTTTGTTTAAGCCTACGAACCTTTTTTTATTTTTTTTTTCTTTCCTTCTTCTTCTTCCTTCTCCCGTGGGCTCTTTCCTCTTTCTCCTAGAAACCAAGATTTTAAGTATCGATTTCGGTTTTGGCACCCAGCGAAACCGATACATTTTGATTATTTCAATCATTTTAGGCAAAACCATTCTAGTTTCGATTTTAGTAAAAAAAATTTTAAAATTATTAATTACGTGTTAACCAGAGTTTGACTATATTATGACTGTACTTTGATTTCAAATTAAAAATATGATAAAAAATTTTTAAATTTTTTTAAAAACTATAAAAAATTAAAAAAAATTTAATAATTTTATCATAATAGTAAATATTATTTTAATTAATTTTAATTAATTTTTAGAGTTAATCACTTAGTGGATATACCAATCTTTAAATTTAGAGATAATAATTATATTTAATTCACTAAAAGATTTTTTTATCTATAAACCCTTACGTAATTCTAGTTTGATTTATAAAAATTCTTTGAATAATTTATATTTGCGTTTAAGGATTTTGAGTGCATACCAATTTTACTTGGTTAGTAGTATTAACCCTTTGAACTTGACATAAATTTATTAAAAATAAATATTTAAAATGGCTTGTATATAAATAATAAAAATTATAGGGTATTAAATGTAATCATCTCTGAATTTTAGCACTAACATTTCGACACTTAGTTTTTATGTACTAACCAAGGTTTTGGAGTTTCAATTTCAAAAACGATTTCGACACTCAGAAATTAATGCATTTCAATCAAAACCATTTCAATTTCATTTTCGACAAAAATATTTTTTTTATTTATTAATTATATTTTAACCAAAATTTAACTTTATTTTAATTATTTTTTAACTTTAAATTAAAAATATTATAATATTTTTAAAAATTTTTGAAACAGTCATGCACCAAAAATTCATGTACGTGAATAATCCCATACACGTGAATAGTCCTCTGGCAGAGACCAGCGAGGGTGCGAGCACGCTGACGCAAGGTCCAGGTCAACGAGAGCGTAAGCATGGGCACGAGGCTGGCGAGGGCACCGGAGCCACGCAGGCATGAGGGCCAAGCCAGCAAGCGCGCGAGCATGGGCGTGAGGCGGGTGCGAGGGTTCAAGCACAAGTGCGAGGCTGACGAGGGCGCAAGCACTGGCGCGAACCCAACGAGGGTGCAAGCACTAGAGGCAGGTGTGAGCTCACAAGCGCGGGGGCCAGGCCGGCGAGGGCGCAAGGGCATGGGCACGAGGGCCAGGCCGGCAAGAGCGCAAGCACTGGCGTGAGGCTAGCACGATGGCTCTGGCATGGGCGTGAGGCTCGCGAGGGCTCGGGCGCTAGCGCGAGGCTGGCGAGGGCACAGGCGCCAAACTGGCAAGCGCGCTCCCCCTTGCGCTCAGGCATGGGCATTAAATGTCGATGCGAACTTGCAGGCACGAGGGCCTGGTCAGCGAGGGCGTGAGCACGAGAGTGATGCCAGCGTGAGAGTGCGAGCATGGGCGTGAGGCCGGCGACGGCGCGGGTGCCAGGCTGGCGAGCGCGCAGGTGCCGACGCAAGGGCGCGAGCACGGGGGCCAGGCTGGTGAGGGAGCGAGCGTGAGGCTAGTGCGAGGGCTCCGGCATGGGCATGAGGCCAGTGAGGGCTCAGGCGCAGGCGCGAGGCCAGCAAGGGCACGAGCGTGGGTGCCAGAGGCAAGCGCAAGCTTGCGAGTGTAGGGGCTAGGCCGATGAGGGCATGAGCCCGATGTGAGGCCAGCGCAAGGGCGCAAATGCGAGCACGAGACCGATAACGGCGCTAGCGCCAAGCAGGCGAGTGTGCAGGTACGGACGCTAAAGGCTGATGCGAGAGCACCGGCGTGAGGCCGACACGAGGGCTCGAGCATGGGCGTGATGCCAACGAGAGCTCGATCGCTGGTGCAAGACTGGCGAGGGCGCAAGCAAGGGAGTTAGGCCGGCTAGGTCACGAGCACAGGCGTGAGTCTAAATAGGCATTTGACAACCTCGTGGGTTGACCTTAATCTAAATAAATGTTTGGCGAGCTTTCAAACTGGTCTTAGTTTGAATAGATATTCAACGAACTCGCAAGTTCGCTTTAGTCCAAATACATATTTGACGAGTCTGCAAGCTAGTCTTAATCCAAATAGACTTTCGACAAGCAGGCTGCGTCAGTGGCCAGCATGAGCTCGCGGGTGTGGGGGCCAGGCCAACAAGGGAGCAAGTCCAGGTGTGAGGCTGGTGCGAGGGCGCGAGACCAGCGATGGCATGGACGCAAGCGTGACTGGCATAAAACTAAAATCAAATCAATCGAAATGTTTCACCCATATTCGAAATTGAAATGTTTCGACCGTCCAAAACTTTAAACCATGCTAGAAACCTTATTAGAGCTCTCTCAATTGGCCATGGCGGCCAGGAGCTATTCCCTAGTTAGATTCGGTCAGATTTGGCTAGATCATTGGAGAAGGTTGCCTGGAGGCATGCTGGAGCTGAGAGACATGGGATGGGATAGGCAAGCCAGCCGCACAAGGTGGAGAGCGGTGGAGTCGTGGCCTGGAGATGCGATGGTGGCCAGTAGCTCTAGATTCAAGTTCGAGGCCAGCAGGAAGAGGCCGACGAGCAAGTGGGCGTAGACAGGGCCGGTCGTCCGAGAATTTCAGCAAGGGCGGTGTGCAAGGTGGTGCTTGGGAGGTCTAACAGATCTTGCACAGGTGCGGATCGATGGGAAGAGGCGAGCTGGGTTGTGACTTCGTGAAGAGGTGGAGCTCCTGAGTGAAGAGGAGAGAGAAGGTCAGTGCGTATGGTTGAGGGCCGATGGGCAGTAGAGCTTGTGGGGCATGAACCGATCGGATCAGGGAGGATTCCGACAGTATGGTTCTGATGGAGGTAGTGGCCAAGCCATGGCCTTGCTGGAATAGGCCGTGGTGAAGGAGATTGGCGATAAAGCTCGGGTCGCTCACAGCTGGAGAAGAAGATGGCTAGGGCTAAGGTTCTAACGAGGACAACTCAGACCGGGAAGGAGGCTCGGTGAAGCAGTAGCTGGTTGGCGTAGCCCTGAGGTGGGGAGCCAAGTAAGTACAGCCAGTGAGCAGGTGGTGGCTGCATGAAGCTAGCGGTGGAGACAGCCATAGCCATGCTATGATTTGTCAGGATCAGCTGGAGGCAAGTAGTGTTGGCACGGGCGTACGGAGGATTAGGCCAGCGACAGACTGCTGCTGAGGGGGGCAATGCAACAGGGACGAGCAGGGAAGGCAATGATCATGGAGAAGCGTCTTACAGGAGGACAGGAAGAGGAGCTACGTAGTTAGAGAAGAAAGAAAAAGAGTGGGCAAGTTCCTATTTCTTCTCTCTTATTTTTTGTTCCTGGTCCGCTAGTTTGCTGCTCCCGATCCTTTCTTGATGATCCACTAGCTTCTTCTCATGTCCTTTTTTTTCTGCTTGCAAATATTTCATTTATTTATAGGTCTTAATAAGATCGAGACTAAATGCTTGATTAGTTTAATTTTGAAAGTTTGTTAAATTGTAATTGTTAATTGGGTTAGATTCTTATATTTTGTGATTGGCATATAATTTCCTTGATTGGGATTTATTTTCTGATGAAAAAATTCAAATTTTGTATCATTTATGGATTTAATCTTTTAAGAGGATTATTTGCAAATTTTTCAAAAGATTTAGACCAAAATATAATTTTATAAATTTTTAGGTCTTTTTATAAAAAAGACCTATTTATGAAATTTGAAAACTTTCAGGATTCTTTTTGTAAGAAAACTCTGGGTAGGAGCTTATTTGTAAAATATATTTAGTGTAGGGATCTATTTACAAAGATTTTTTATTTTTTTTAATTCAGTCTATATATTTAATGAATTTTTGGCCCGATTTTGATCCAAATATCCATTTCACTCAGCTCACTTCAGCTGGCATCCAAATTTCTCGATAATTCAAGTTCAAATTGAACTCAATTCTTAGTCAAATTTGACCGTGATGTAGACCTAATTGAGACCCACATTCAAATCATAATTTAGTGGCTTTCAACTCTACATTCTAACTAAATTTTGATTGAATTTGATTTTTGGCCAAAATTGACTCAAACAATTATTTTGAGATTACTTCTCGAGGACTTTAGTTATTCCGAATGATCGATTGCAACTCCACAGGATCTAATCCTTATTGGATCCTTAATGGATCTTGATTCAACCATTGTTGGATTTTTAATAGACCCTCGATGAATCTTTGTTACAACCCTTATTAAGTTTTTATTAGATTCTTAAAATCTTGGATCCAACCCTTACTGTCTCCTTATTGGATTCTTAATATATCTTAGATATGATCCTTATTAGGTCCTTATTAGATCCTTAATGGCTCTTAGATCTAACCTTGTTAGATCCTGTGGAACCAAAATTAACCACTCGGGATAGCTAGAGAATCCGAGGAGCAATCTTGAAATAATAAATAAAATTTGAGATGGTTTGAATGCACAATCAGAAATTGTGAGAAGATAATTTTTAACATGCACAAATCTCTATTGTTAATTACCCCAATAATCATCGAAAATCTCCTAAAATAAGAAATTTATCTAATAAAATAGAAATACGAAAAAAGAAAAACATAATTGAATCAATTTAAAGAAATAAATATGTGGCTTAAATAAGGATATACTCTTACTTTAAAATTCAAGGAATTTAAATTCATAATCATAAATAATATAAAAATGAGATAGGGAATGAAAAGGGCTTGATCCTTGTTGTCATCCTGCTCCTATGCATTTGATCAAGTAACATTTGATTCATATGGGTGCTTAGCTTGATCCTTAGTGAATGCTGATAATTTTGCTAGATTTCAAAGTGTGATTGACTATTTTGATTTATGTCAGTTGACCCCATTAAGATCTGAAGTATCATGGATGGCTTTCTTCTCATTGTCAATTAACTTCTTTTGATCTTTGATTTAAGAGAATAATTAATGGCCTTATCGTGTGCTAATCATTTCTAGTTTGATAATCGATAGCCTCTTGACTTATTGTCGATTAGATTTGAAGTATTACCGATAGCTTTAAGCTTATGTCAATTAAACTTGAAGTGTGACCAATAACTTTATGCTTATTATTGGTTAAATTTCTTCGAACACGATATTTGACTGATTGACTAAGAAAGTTCAAGCTTGTCTTAGTTCAGTTTGAAATAGTTAACGGCTTTAGCTTATGCTAACTATTTCTGATTTAATAATTGATGGTCTCTTTGGTGTGTTGCTGATTAACTTTTGAAGCATCATTGATGGATTTTGAGCATGTGTTGGTTAAGCTTGAAGTATGACCGATGGCTTTATATATGTTGTTGGTTCATTTTACGATATTTGGTTAACTGATTAAGCAAGTTCAAGCCTAATTTTGTTCAGTTTGAAATGGTTGGTGGCATTAGGTCAAGCTAATCATTTTTTATTTAATAATCGATAGCCTCTTTGGTAAGTTGTCGATTAATTGTGAAGTATCACTAACAGATTTTGAGCTTGTGTTGGATAAGCTTGAAGTATGACTAATGGCTTTATGTGTGTTGTCGATTGACTTCCTTCAAACACGATGTGTAGTTGACTAAATAAGCGAGTTCAAGTCTGTCTTAGTTTAGTTTAAAATGGTTAGCGGCCTTGTCTTCTGATGACCATTTCTAATAATCGATGACCTCTATGGCTTGTTGTCGATTAAAATTTGAAACATCACCAATGACTTTTATGCTTGTATTGGCTGAGTTTTAAGTGTGTTTGATAGCTTTATGCGTGTTGTCAATTGACCTCCTTCAAACATAGCATTCAATTGATTGACTAAGCAAGTTCAAGTCTCCCTTAGTTTAGGTTGATTTGATTAGCAGCTTGGGTGTATGCTAATCATCTCTGATTTGATAACCAACAACCTTTATTGGCTTTTATCTATTAGGTTTTGAGGTATTGTCAATGACTTTGAGCTTGTTGTGACTAACCCTAAGTGATTTGAATTTGACTCAAGCTAGACTTAGTTTTAGTTCAAGTCTAATTCGGTTCAATTTGAAGTTAAGACATGATTTCAGTTTAAGTCTGATTTGAGTTAGTCTAATGTTCAGAACTTAATTTTTATTCAAGTTTAATTTAATTCAATTCGATATTTAGAACTCGATTCCAATGAAGTCTGATTTGATGCAATTTGATATTCAAAACTTGATTTCGATCAAGTCTGATTTGATTCAGTTCAATGTTTAGAACTTGATTTTGATCAAGTCTGATTTGGCTCAATTCAATGTTCAAAACTTGATTTTGATTTAAATCTAATTTGATTCAATTTGATGTTCATACTTAATTTCGGTTAAATTAGACTTGATTCAATTTGATCTTCAGAATTTGATTTCAATCAAGTGTGATTTGATTCAATTTAATATTTAAAACTTGACTTTAATTCAAGTATGATTTAGTTTAGTTTAATATTCAAAACTTGATTTCTATGAAGTCTGATTTGATTCAATTCAGGTCGAGTTCAACCTTATGCTAGACCCTTATTGGGTTCTTGATTGCTCATTAATGGTTTTTCAATCCAACACTGATTAGGTTCTTATTGGATTTTAATAGATCTTGGATCCAACCTTATTGGATCCTTGATGGATCCTTAATAAATCTTGGATCCAATGATTATTAGGTTCTTTTTGCATCCTTAATAGATCTTGAATCTAACTCTTAATGAATTCTCACTGAATCTTTAACAGATCTGAGATCCAACCCTGCTTAGGTTCTTATTGGATCCTTAATAGATTTTGGATCTAACCCTAATTGGGTTCTAATTGGATCCTTAATGGACCTTGTATCCAACTCTTAATGTGTTCTTATTAGATCCTTAGTAGATCTTAGATCTGACTCTTAATGTTTCTTATTGGGCCCTTAATAGATCTTAAATCCATCTCTTAATGAGTTCTTATTAAATCCTTAATGGATCTTCAATCCAATCATTAATGGGTTCTTATTGGACCCTTAATGGATCTTGGATCCAACACTTATTGGATTCTTATTGGATCTGTAATGAATCTTAGATCCAACTCTTAATAGGTTCTCATTAGATCCTTAGTGGATCTTGCATCCAACCCTTAATAGATTCTTATTGGATCCTTAATTGATCTTCGATCTAACCCTTGTTGGGTTCTTATTGAATCCTTATCGACTTCAGATCCAACCCTTATTAGATTTTTATTGGATCCTTAATGAACTTTGGATTTAACCCTTATTGAGTTTTTATTGGACCCTTAATGGGTCTAGGATCCAACCTGTAATGGTTTGTTATTGGATCATTAATGGATCTTAGATCTAACCCTAATTGGGTTCTTATTGGATCCTTAATAGATTTTGGATCTAACCCCGATTGGGTTCTTATTGGATCCTTATTGAATCTTGGATCTGACCCTGATTGGGTCTTAATGGATACAGGTTCAACCCATTAATGGATTTGGGTTTGACCTATGTTGGACCCTTATTGGGTTCGGGTTCAAACCATAATGAACTTGGGTTCAAGTTCAAATTGATTTTGGTATATGTTCAACTTGGTTTTGGTTCTGGTTCAGTTCGACCTAATTTTGGTTTGAGTTTGGTTTGGCATAATTAGGGTTTAGTTTGAATTTGATTTAACCTAATTAGAGTTGATTCGAACTTTATTTGATTTCAAGTTAACTTGATTTGAACCTAATTGGGATTGGGTTTGAACTGATTTAACCCAATTACCTAGTTAGGATTTGGTTCAATTTTGATTTAACCAAATTAGGATTTGATTTGAACTTGATTTGACTTTTGATTGACCTAATTTAAACCTAATTGGGATTGAGTCTAAACAAATTCCATTTGGGTTAACTAGATTTAACCCAAATTAGAGTTGGGTCTGAATAAGTTTCATTTGAATTAATCTAATTTGGATTTGGGTCCAGTTCAGTTTAAATTTTAGTCCATCTATTTGATTAATTTAGGTCCATTTGGAGGTCCATTTAGTCAAATTATTTTAGCTTAATCAGTTTGCTTAATTTAGTTAAATCGCCTTAGCTTTAATATGATTAAATGAATTATTTTAATTAATTTATTTTAATCAATTTGATTAATTTATTAGAGAGATCTTAGGCTATCTTTGGCCAAAAAAACTTTGGATGAGCCCACAGGTTGACCTTGAGTCGATTTGGCTTTCAGACAAGCTCACAAGCTAGTCTTAAGAGGTGAGCCTATATGCTAATCCTAAGTCGATTTTGACTTTGAAGATAGTTTGTGAGCTAGCTCTAAGCCAATTTTGAATTTTAGATGAGCCTGTGGACTAGCCCTAAATAAAAAACCGAAAGCATACAAATTTGTAGAGAAAATTTTCCAACTTTTTGATTTACGATAGTTTTTTCTCTTCTCTTTTTTTTGCAATTTCCTTTTTTTCCTTGGCTGTTTCAATTTCTACATTTATTTTTTATATATTTTTTGTTTTTATCTTCCTCTTCTTGTGCTTCTTGTTTCCTTCTTTGCCCATTTTTTTTCTCATTAAGCTCCTCCCATGGCTGAAACCCTTCCTCTTTGGATTTGAGGTATGATCCAACAAGATCTCACTGGATCTGGCCTTGACCTATGGTGAAGGGTAGTGTGGCAGGTCGACCATTGTAACTAGTGTACAAGTAGTGGTGGAGGTGAGAGAGGCACGTAGCCAGGTGTGTCTGGCTAGCATTTGACAAGATCCAACTGAAGGTAAGCAAGGCAATTGCCAAGCAGAGATATGCTCCCAGAGGCCATCCATCTTATGCTGGAGCACAATGACACTTTGTGTCTCATACTGCACCCAGGTCGCTATATGCTTCTTCGGCACCTTCACCTCCAACTCCTCGTCATTATTTCCCCAGGACAAGACTTTGGAGGAGGTGGCTAAGAGAGAGGAGGTTCAGAGGAGGAAGGTTGAGGGCTAGTGGTGGGTCTGTGGTGGTTGCACATCATCATCAGTGGAGGTTGAGGTAGAGCAGGGGTGAAGTTAGAGCCATAGGAGACCGATTTGTCATCATCAGTGGAGGCTGGCCCTAAGTCGATTGGTTGTCAGGTGAGACCACAAATTGGCCATAAATGTTTAACTTTTGGGTGAGATAATAAGCTGACCCTAAAGTATTTTAACTTTTGGACAAGACTACAAACTAGCCCTAATTCGATTGGTTATCGAGTGAGATAGCACACTGGCCCCAAAACTTTTTGACTTTTGGACGAGACCACAAGTAAGCCCTAAGATCGGTTGTCACACAAAACCATAGACTGACCCTAAATCGTCTTGACTTTCAGGCAAGATGCAGGCTAGCCCTAAGTCGAGTTATCGAGCGAGACCTCAAGTTGGCTCTAAACTATTTTAACTTTTGGGTGAAACCATAGGCTAGCCCTAAATCATTTGGTTGTCTGACGAGATTGAAGGTTGGCCCTGAACTATTTTGACTTTCAAGCAAGACCACAAGTTGGCCTAAGTTGATTGGTTATCGCGCAAGACCCAATAGGCTTGTCCTAAACCGTTTATTAAGCTTTTTTGTTTTATTTTATTCTTTTGTTCTCATTTTGGGAGAGTTCAGGAACCCGATCTACTTATGTTTGGTTATTTGAATGAGGGTAGGTGCAAATGGCTATAGTGGTGATAGAGACTTTTCAACATTCTAGATTGCAAGTGGTCACAATGTTGGTGAAGATCTTCTTCCATAGTAGGAGCCATGGGTGGCAATGGTATTGGTGGAGTTCTGCTATTATATAAAGGGCCACAAGTGGCCACGGTATTGATGGAGTTTCAATATCATGTGGAAGACAGACGTGGGTGCCCACAGCATTAGTGTATTCTCACTGCATGAGGTGCCACAAGTGGCCGCAGTGGTATTGGAGACTTGTCAGTGTTCTAGATCGTAGGTGGCTATGGTGTTGGTAGGTGTCTGCTATGAGGTTTGGTCATCCAAACTCGAGGGCTAGGTGATCCATGCAACGAAGCCGTAGGTGGCCAAACCGTTGATAGGTTTTGTGATGTGGTTCAAACACTCGATCTTCTAGGTTCAGTCATCCAAACCCAAATAGCTTCATTACTTTCAAATGAACAAGTTGTGGCTTGGAGATGAATGAGGCCATGGGTGGCCATGAGCTTTGAGAAGGAAGGGAAGGGGGTAGTAGTAGAGATACGGGGTCATTGATATCTTAGAAGAAATAGAAGAGGATGAGGGAGCAATGAAATAGGAGGATGAGGATAAGAGGAAGACTTACATCTTGGCTTTGTTCAAGATCTCCTTCAAGAGTCTGGCCTCCAATTCATATAAAGTCTTCTTCTATCTTAAAATTCTCTCTATCCCACTCTCTCTGTCTATGTCCTCAATTTGTGTTCCCTAACCTCTTTATATAGGGTCGTAAGAGAATCTCTAATTTTAGTTATTGGGATTTGATTGGGAGATTTGATGAGTATTCTCTTGCCATAACCTCATATTTGAATCTTAGATTGATATGTTCTGAAATTACACCTTTCTTGTTTGAAGATTCGGTCAATCTCGATATATTTGAAGAAATCTCTTTTTGTTTAGGCATCATTCTATCAGGTTTAGGCATCCGAACTACTGGAGTTTGGTCACCTGAACATAGGCTAGATTCAAAGAGAAGTCTGAGGTTCAGGCGACTAAACCTCTATGTTCAATCATCCAAACACAAGCTGATCTAGGCTTAATTTTTTTAGTCATTTTCTATTTTTGAATTAAATTCTACTTGCTTGAATTGGATATTTGATAGGTATTCTCTAGCCATAAGCTTCATATTTGAATCTCATATTGATATATTCCAGAATTACAACTTTACTTGTTTGAAAAATCCTACTGATCTTTGATGCCTTCGAAGAATTTATTTTTGAATTTGTAGATCGCACTTGTCTGCTAGGTTTGGGTACCCAAACCTCTAATTTTTGGTCATCTGAACATAAGCTGGCCTAGGCCTGATTTTTCAGCCCTTTTTCCTATTTCAAATTGGGCCTCTATTCATTTGAGCTCGAATTAGTGTCAAAAATTTTGGCCCATATTTATTTTAGATTGGACCATCATCCATCATGAATTAAACTTAAAGTCCACTTCTAATCTTGCCAAATTCAAAAATGAAATTAGGTTACAAAATTGAGTCAAACAAATACCCCCTTTGCATTTACTTCATGCATTTTCTTGGTGAGGGGAGTGAATGTGAAAAATTTTTAGGTGCTTCCCCTTTGCATCAATGTTCTAGGAGTCAACTACGTGGATTTGAATTTTCATGCAAAAGTAGATTTAGTTTACCACATGAAGTAGACTTAATCTATATTGTACATGTGGGGGTTTGATTCCTACTCAAAATGGTCTTGAATTTACCATGTAGATGCAAGTTTGATCTCCATGTGTGACAGGCTTCTATTTGCCATGCATCGGTAGACTTAATTTGCCATGTGAGGGTGGACTTAGTTTACAATACAGACTTTATTTGCCACAAGAAATAGGCTTAATTTGCCATAAGGAATAGACTTGAATTGCCACAAGGAGTGGACTTGAATTGCCACAATAAGTGGACTTGTCATAATAAGTGGATTTGGGTTACCACAAGAAGTGAATTTGATTTGTCACAAGAAGTGGATTTATTTTGCTACAAGAAGTGGATTTATTTTGCCATAAGAAGTGGACTTAATTTACCACAATAAGTGAACTTGAGTTGCCACACTGAGTGGGCTTGATTTGCCATGAGAAGTAAACTTGATTTACCATAATAAATGGACTTAGTTTGCCACAAAGAATGGGCTTGATTTGCCACAAAGAAGTGGACTTGATTTGCCACAAAAAGTGGACTTGATTTGTTACATGAAGTGGACTTAATTTGTCATAAGAAGTGGACTTGATTTGCTACAAGAAGTGGACTCAGATTGTCATGTAAATATGGCCTTGATGGCCACACAAAAATGGACTTAAATGACCATATAAGAGTTGATTTGATTTGCCATTTAAATACAAATTTGATCGCCATGTAAAATGGACTTGAATTACCACAAGAGTAGACTTGGTTTGCCACAAGAAGTAGACCTCATTTGCGATGAAGAAGTGGACTTGATTTGTCATAAGAAGTAGACTTGGTTTGCCACAATAAGTGGACTTGATTTACAATGATAAGTGGACCTAATTCACTACGAGAAATGAACTTGATTTGCCACAAGAAGTGAGCTTAATTGGCCATAAGGAGTGGACTTGATTTGCTATAAGAAATGGACTTAGATTGCCATGTAAATGCAGGCTTGATGTTGACACAAAATGGATTTAAATTACTACATAAGAGTGGAATTTATTTTCCATTTAAATATGGTGTGATCACCACATAAAATGGTCTTGAATTGCCATAAGAGTGGACTTGAATTGTCATTCAAATAGGGGCTTGATTGTCATATGAAATGGACTTGAGTTTCCATAAGAGTGGACTTGGTTTGCCACTAGGAGTGAACTTAATTTGTCACAAGAAATGGACTTGATTTGCCATGAGAAGTGGACTTAATTTGTCATTTAAATATGGGCTTGATTGCCACACAAAAATGGACTTGAATTGTCCCAAGAGTGGATTTAATTTGTCATTCGAATATAAGCTTGATTGCCACATAAAATAAACTTGAATTGCCACAAGAGTGGACTTGATTTGCCACAAGGAGTGGACTTACTTTGCCATGAAGAGTGGGATTGAGTTGCTATGAACAGTGGACTTAGTTTGTCATAAGGAGTGGACTTGATTTGCCATGAAAATGTGAATTCAGATTGTCATGTTAATGTGGGCTTGATGGCCATACAAAATGGACTTAAATTACCACATAAGAGTGGACTTGATTTGCTATTTAAATACAGTTTAATTGCCATGTAAAATGGACTTGAAGTGCCACAGGAGTGAACTTGATTTACCATTCAAATACGGGCTTGCTTACCACGTAAAATGGACTTGAATTGCCACAAGATTAGACTTGATTTTTAATTTAAATAGGTCTTGATTGCCAAATAAAATGGACTTAAATTGCCACATGGGAGTGGACTTAATTTACCATAATGAGTCAACTTTGATGGGGTGTGGGCTCGATCATCACGCAAAATGGGAAGAAATTTGTGTTCATTTCTTGCCTTGAAAAACATTGAGTACATATTTGACCAGATATTTCCTTTTGAGAAAGTCAGACATTCTGTCATCGATAAAAAACATAGACACTTTTCATTATTTTTGTTATTACCCCCAAAGGTTCAAGCATAATATATCTTCAAGAATCAAGCATTGATTAGTGGCATGGTCTTTTCCCTCAACCGAGGTTGATTTCCATCAGTTCATTGATGGCGGCTTGCCCCTCGTCTTTGAGTTTTGGAGGATCTTCTTTTGATTTGAGGATTATGTATTCACCAAGTGATTTGCCACGTTGAGTGGGACTTGTCAAAGGTTCCTCTTTCAGCTTCGAGGGCATTTTGGCTACATCATGCCTCACTTTCTTTAGGTTTTGATGAAGCTTTGCGGAGAACTTCACCCTTCTATGATGTCCAGAGTATCATGGCCAACTCAATGTATGTAGTTTGTGTGTTAGAAGACATTGATGATGTTTGATTGGCCTTGTCATAGGTCCAATAGTAACTATGAGGCATGTATGGATACTTAGAACAATGTAGCCCGATCTTTTAAAATTCTTCATTGGCATATTGGAGTAGGATACTCTGTAGTGATTGATTGAATCAGGAAATAGATGCTTAAGTCCAACAAGCAAATCCTGACGTTGATTCTAGTTGAACTATATCAATTCAAGCTGACAGTTTGTTTTTTGGAATGCCAAGTTGGTGCATGAGTGTCAAGAGAAGTAGCCTTATAAAGTGATGTTCTCCCTTTTCTTTTCAATTGTAATGCTGGAAGAAACAATTGATGCAGAGCATATGTGTTTGTACTTATTTGAAAGGAAATTTTTTTTAGAAATTTCTTTTAGTAGATAGGTGATATATCCTTTTACCTTTTATTAAGGCCTTCTACCTGATTTGGTTTGTTGAAGTTTAAGGATGATTTCATCTCAGAATATGGTAGGTCACTAATTGACCTTCCCTCACACCCTTTCCTTAATGCAATATCTTCTTCAAGAACCTATTTTTCTGGTGACTTCAATATTTTCACCATGTTCCTATTATTTGGTTGCTTCTTTTTGGCTTTGATCTCAGATGTCTCTCAACCTCAATTTCCAAGGTTTACACACTCACAAGTGCCCTTTGGGTGGTCTTTCTTGGTTGTTAATATGCTAAGGTAAGGTTGGATATGTCTTCCTAATTTTGACATGTGATCTAATTGTCTCCCCATTTTCTTTTTTGATCTTTATTTTGTTAATTTTTTTGATAATCTCATTCGTCTTTGAGGATCAAAGGTTTGCAGACTCAGATGTCACGTAGTTCTTACTCTTTGAGTCTACTTCTCTTGGTTTGATTTTTCCTATGAGATTTTTCCATTTAGGACTTCATTTGCCATTTTCATATGGGGATAATCTTTTGCCTCTAGGAGGAGTTTCCTGAGAGGTTATCTTTTGATCTTAGAACTTTTGTCCTTAAAATAACTTTTCCAATAGGGATCTAGCTAGTTGTAGATTGATCACCATATTTTTAGGCTTGCATTTCTAAAATTAACTTAGGGCATTGGTGGACAGGGGAGGTGCAGGGATTCCAACTCCAACTCCACCATATTTCATCATCAACCATCCTTGCCTTCACGCATTACTTTTATATTTTTCAAAGACCTTATCTCTAATACAAAGATGATTCACCTAAATACTAAGAGAACTTTTCATTTTATATCTCTTAAAAAGGTTTGTTTTTGCCTTGAGAAGTATGAAATACATACTTGACTAGTCAATTTTGATTTGACTAGACGTTTTGTTATAGCCTAAATATTTTTTATTTTTGAAGCTAATGCAACCATTTGAATCTTCCATGTTGCAAATTTAGTACATGTACCCTTTTCCTTGTTCATTAATCACTCTAGCATTAAAAAAAATGGCATTGCTCCTTTCTCAACTGAAGAAGGTTGAGCACTTGTTCTTTTATTATTCTCCTTTAGTCCTTGTAGCATTGGAAGTGAGGCTTGCAAAATCTAGCTTTGAGTTCAATCTAACATGCTAGAATCTGCCAAACATCTTGTTGATCCTTCCTTTGGCAAGTTGTAGATGGTCAAATTTGACTTTTGCCTAGCACTTAATTTTGAAAGACTGATATTCTAGTTTATGCCAATGGGTTTCATCATCAAGCTTTGGCACAATGAAATTTGAAATTTTTTTTTTATTACTGGGGCGACTAGAACTTTGCCCTCTCAGTGGATTTGGTCTTTATCCCCTTGGTCGACATGGTCTTTTGCTCCTTGGGTGGACTTAGTCTTTACCTATTAGGTGAGAAATGAGGGGCTGATCCTACTAGGTAGGTGGAGCAGTAATTACATCAATGGTAGCATTAGTAATGCTAGGAGTGGTAATGCTGTTAGTGAAAGGAGAAGCACCATGCATAAATTGGATGGAGTTGGTCATAGTCTGATGGCTAATATGGACTCCAATTGCCCTTATGATGATCGTTATTGTGTCATCAAAGTTTGGCATGATAGCATTTGGTCCTTACCTCTCAAGTGGACTTGGTCTTTGCCTCTCAGGCGAGAGGTGAGAAATTGGCCCATATTGGATGGGTAGAAAAACAACTAGGTCAATAGTAGGATAGGTTATAGGCGGTTAAAATTGACTTTTGCCTACTTGTCAAGTCTTTGAAAGACTAATATTCTAGTTTGCATAATAAAATTTAGCCTTTTGCCCTCTAGATGGATTGGGCCTTTACCTACTAAATGAGAGATCTTTGCCTCCTGGATGGGAGGTGTGGATGGTCATTCTAGTTCGGAGGAGAGTTGGTAAGTGATTTTTTACTTATCCTGTAGGGCCTTTTATATGACTTTGCCTTTTCTATTATCATGTTTTCCACCCTCTCAACTTCTTCATGAAGTATAGTGGTCATACTTGAACATATAGGCAACCATAGTTTGCATGTGTTCATTCAGCACTTGCATTTGCCCCTTGACATATCTTATATTAGTTATGGTCAGCTACTTCATAGTTTATAACTATAGTTTCATTATGCCATAATCACATTCACGAGCGAACCAATCATTGATATAGTTATCTTGGATATAACCTTCATGAAGGCCCATGAAATCTTTCATTTCATCATTAATAACTCCAATAATTCTACCCGTTTCTTCTTATCTTGCATCCTAAATTTCATCATTATTAAAATGACAAAATGGGGATTATCTTGGTTGTAAACCTCTGACAGTAAATATAGAAGCGCACATTGCCACTAAAACATCTCTTTTTTTCATTTCTAGCATTAGGACCCTTCAGCAAAGCTCTAATTTGTTAGGGAGATAATCATTGAGAGTTACTTGACTTTTTTCTCCTTGAACATACTCCTTCAGGCATCAACATATCCTAGAATAGGTTATTTCTTGACATCATATTTATCTAGCTGAACCAGCTTCTTCTTCTTTCTTTTGTTTTTTTCTTCTTGATGCCTAAAGTAGGTGAGGTAGTTTGCTTTTATGAGACTTTCTTCATCACTATCCCAAGCTCCTCTTGGTCTCTATTTATTGTCTTCATCAGCTTCTTCAATCTCTTTGAAATATAGATGCTCCATAAGTGTCCATGTTTGGGGGTACATTGTGCTTCTTCCCCAAAGAGGAACCTAGCAAGTGGTTTATGGTTCTCGAACATAGTAATACAATTGATATATTTGATGGACATTTCAAATAGGATTACCTTTGTGAGAGTCAGCTTGCCCTCTCAATATTACTTTTTGACCCAGTCCTTGAATACACAACAGTCTTCAATGGTATGCCCCAAAACTCTGTGGTAAGAATAATAGTTTGATTGACTTATTTTGTTAGCCTCATTTGACCTCTTAGATTCTAGCAGTTGGAGACCTAATTTTAGAGTATTTTGAAAGATTTTATCCACTCTCTCTTTTGAAGGAATATTTCTTTCTAAGCCTTTGTTGGAAATCATTAGATTGTTTCACTTCCCCATCTCCTCCAAGAGTTAGCAGTTTTTGAGAATTACCCTTGTTCATGGTAGGTTTGGAGGCTTCTTCTTCTTAGTTACTATGAACGCCACCCCTTACATTTTTGGAAAGTTCTCTGTGCTTTATCTTGTCTTTTTCTAATTTAGAATTTTGTGAACTAGACAAGACTATCTAATCCTTTCTAGCTTCTTGACTTGCATAATGAGATCTTGGAAGGTGTGGATAGAAGAAGCACTTAGGTACGGTGTCATCCACTCTCCCCTTATGTTGCTAAGAACTAAATTTACTGTCTCAAATTGACTCATGGGTTATTCACACTTGATGCTTAGATTTTTTCACTGTGTTATATAGTCTAGGATTAACTCATTGTCACCTTTCGGTATCGAGATGAGGTCTGTAATGATCACTTTATTGGTGACTCCTCCGAACTCGATTCAGAAAGTCTCCTTCATTTGTGCCCAAGTTTGTATGGATTCTAGTTGAAAACGAACATACCACTCAAACACTACTCCTATTAAGTTTGTTGAAAGTTAGTGGAGTAACAATGAAGAACTATTACTTAAATCTTTACACAAAGTCACAAAGTAAATTATACGTTGTTCAGGATTGCCATGCCATTAAATGGTTTGAAGCTATGCACTATATATCCTTTGGAATATGGTGCTTGATCGTGATGACTAGGGTATAGTTTGTCAGCATTATTTATCCTACCCATCTCACTTCCTTATTTCAATCGTGCAAGCACCAGTCATTGCCCTTACTATTGTATGTATGTTGGCAATTTCATATTATCAGGGATTTCTAAAATCAAGAATTGGGCATCCCTTGAGGCGAAGGAGGTGCTTATAAAGGGCCTATACTTTTGTGGATCTCATCTACAAGAGATACATGCTTTACCGCATCTGCTGCTTGAAATGGTTGTTGAGATTATTTCAATATTTTGAGCTTTTGCCACATCTCTAACATCATTTTTATCAACTCCATGTCCTTCTTTTGAGCTTCATTTTTCTCTTTCCCCCGCTGTCTTAGATATTCTTATAGTGCTTTTATAGTCACTTCTTGATTGGAGCTTTCAATTATGACCAAGGCTTCTGTCAGAACATGATGGTCCGTATCTTGAGGATCAAGTATGGGTTTTGGGTTGAGACTGACCTCTCCCATTAATAGGGCTGCCTTATTCAAAAGCATGCTCATGGAACGGGTCGCCACACCTTCTCTTTGATGTGGTAGTAAGGATTAATCCACAAGGGCTCTTTCTTCTTGGATTTCTTCATCAATAAGCCTTATTCACGTAGCCTTCCTTTGGCATTTAGCCAATTGCAATGCAAGCTTGTGGTCCCCCCTAAAGTCATGATGAGAAATGACTTGAAAGTGTGGGTGGTCTCCCTTTGTAAATTCTCATGCTAAGTTGCAGCTCTACGATGACTCTTGTAGTTTTGTTTGGTGACTTGCCCATTTGCCACAGTCTAAAGGTAAGATTGTGCCTCCTGTGATTTGCTTTTATCCTTCTCTAAATTGCTTAATGGGTTGAAGAAGTTAGAGATGAGGATGGTAATGACTTACTTTATTCAAGAGGCAAGCTTTCCAAGTCAACTAAAGATCTTAGTAGCCCTCCCTTGCCTATGACAAATAAAATGGGTTCTTCTTCATCCATGCTCATGTTCATATTCACTTTTGGTTGCCCCTTGTTAGGAGCTGGGTGAAGGCAATCGAAGACTAAGATTCATTTTAGACCTAGTCTCTAGAAGACTAATATCCTTTTTGGTTAAGGCATGGCTTCTTACTCTTCATCCAAATGGCCCTTCTCATTAGGAATGATGATATTAGGCCTCTTTCCCCTTTATAAAAGGCAAGAAATAAGCTTATCTTGCATGACAACAACTTTAGTTGGCACCGTAGTACGTGCCTTATTGAACTAAATGAACTCAAGGATGGTTTCAAACTTTATTTGAATTTTAGCTATCTTTTATGATGTCCCTTGGCTAAGGTAGATACACAACTGATCCTATCACTAGGATAATAGTGTACCTTGAGGTAGAGATATTCTTTGTTGATGTCATTTGATGTTTTCTTCTGGTAAAGAAATTGATCAGTATTCAATCATAGTTCTACCTTGTCTCTATTGTACTAACTAGGTTTTTATAGAGGAGAAGTCAGTCCTACTGAGCATGCCAAAATTTGTAGGATCGATTTTGGCTATCTGGGAGTGGTGGAGACCCTGGAGAACAATCTCAATCATAAATTAGAGTATGTTTTAGTTTGAATTGTGCTATCAGGTGTTATGGGAATATTGACTTTCAACAGGTGTAAGCTCTTATTGTTAATTACCCCAATAATTATTAGGAATCTCCTAAAGTAAAAAAATCTAACTAATAAAATAGAGATATAAAAAAAAGCATGGATTTATTTGAGAAATGGTGCATGGCTTAAGCAAGGCAACCCTCACTTTACAATTTAATAGATTTAAGCACATAAATGAAATGAGAAAAAGGAATGGGAAAAGCTTGATGTTTATTGCTACCCCTCTCCTATATGCTAGACCATGTGGAGTCTAACTTGAATGAGTCTAACTTGAATGGGTCTCAACTTAATCTTGGTGAATATTGATGATTGATTTGGTGGCATGGCCTGGTGGGACATGAAGAGATGGATTGAGGAAAGTTGACAATGAACTCCTTTTGACAGTATTACTAATAGCTCATCAAGTTTAGCATGAAGTGTGCCAGTTAGTGCTTAACTTCTTTTGATAGTATTACTAAAGACTAGTTGGGTTTAGCTTGGAATGTAGTCATGGGCATTGGGTGCTGGCATTTAACTTCTTCTGATGGCATTGCTAATGGCTTGTTAGGTTTAGCTTTGAGGGGAGTGTCATCAACATTTTCAAGGGAGGGTGGATTAATTCTAGAGGGTATGTCATCAATCGCTTCTTTGACTATCCTATGGAGTATTTTATCAATGGCTTATGTGGTTGACTTGAGTAATGTTTCATCAACAATTTCTATTTGAAGGGTGCATCACCAATGATTTCTAGGGTTGGCTAGCTTAAAAGGTAACCGATGGCCTCAAGCATGTTGTCAATTTATTTAGACAAGGTGTACTGGCCAACTAACTTAGCTAATTCAACCCAACCCTTTGTCCTGTTTGATTTGAAGGAATGATCAACGGCCTTGGCTTATGCTAATCATCTTTTGATTTAGTAATTGATAGTCTATATTGGCTTGTTATCGATTAAATTTGATGTATTATTGATGGCCTTGGGCTCGACTGACCCTATTTGGAAGTGGTATTTTGACTGATTGATTGAGTGAGTGTAAACCTACCTTTTATCCAGATTTAGTTTGAAACAATGATTAGTGGCTTTGGCATATGCTAATCATCTTTGATTTGATAATTACTAGTCTATTTTGACTTATTGTCAATTAAATACAAGGTATTATTGACGGCCTTAGGCTTGTTGCCGACTGATCTTGTTTGGATAAGGTATTCTAGCTAACTAACTAACTGAGTACAAACCTACTATTTATCTAGATTTGATTTGAAAGAATGATCAACGGCCTTAGCTTATGCTAATTATCTTTAATTTAGTAATCGATAGCCTATTTTGGCTTCTTGTCAATTGGATTTGAGGCATTATCGATGGCCTTGGGCTTGTCATCAAATAACCTTATTTGGATGAAGTATTCTAGCTAGCTGATTAAGCGAGTGCAAGCCTATTTTTTATCCAAATTTGATTTGAAACAATGACTAGCATCCTTGGTTTATGCTAATTATCTTTGATTTGATGATCAACAACCTTTATTGGCTTGTTGTCAATTGAGTTCAAGGTATTGTTGACAACCTTACGCTTATTGTCGGTTGACCTTATTTAGATGAGGTATTCTAGCTAACTGACTAAATGAGTGTAGGTCTACCCTTTGTTCGGATTTGATTTGAAAGATTGATTAATAGTCTTGGCTTATGATGATCATCTTTGATTTGGTGATTGATAGCCTATTTTGGCTTATTGTCGATTGAATTCAAGATATTGTCAATGGTTTTGGGCTTGTTTTGTCGACTAATCTTGTTTGGACGAGATATTCTTGCTAACTAACTGAGCAAGTGAAAGCCTACCCTTTGTTCAAATTTGATTTGAAACAATAATTAGTGATTTTGGCATACGCTAATCATCTTCAATTTGGTGATTGATGGTCTATGTTGGCTTGTTGTTGATTTAATTCAAGGTATTGCTGATAGCCTTAGGCTTGTTGTCAATTGACCTTGTTTGGATGAGGTATTCTGGCTGACTAACTATGCAAGTGCAAACCTACCCTTTGTCCAGATTTAATTTGAAAGAATGATCAACGGCTTTGACTTATACTGATCATCTTTGATTTGGTGGTCAATGGCCTATTTTGGTTTATTGTAGATCAAATTTGAGGTATTGTCAACGTCCTTTGGCTTGTTATCGACTAACCTTGTCCAGATGAAGTATTTCAGCTGACTGATTGAGTAGGTGCAAGTCTACCTTTTGTCCAAATTTGATTTAAAACAATAATTAGCTGCTTTGGCTTATGCTAATCATCTTTAATTTAGTGATCGATGGCCTATTTTGACTTATTTTCAATCAGATTTAAAGTATTATCGATGGCCTTGGGCCTGTTGTCAACTAACCTTATTTGGACGAGGTATTTTAGCTGACTGACTAAACGAGTGTGAACCTACTCTAGGTTTGAATTTGATTTGAAAGAATAATAAGTAGCCTTGGCTTATGCTGATTATCTTTGATTTGGTAATCAACAGTCTATTCTAATTTGTTGTCGATCTAATTTGAGATATTGTCGACAATCTTGGGCTTGTTATTGATAACCTTGTTTGAATGAGGTATTCTGGCTGATTGACTGAGTAAGTACAAGCCTACCTTTTTTTTGGATTTAATTTGAAAGATGGCTTTGACTTATACTGATCATCTTTGATTTGGTGATCAACAGCTTATTTTGACTTATTGTCAACTAATCTTGTTTAGATGAGGTATTCCAGCTAGCTAAACTAAGCGAGTGGAAGCCTACCCTTTGTCTGGATCTAATTTGAAAGAATAATCAGTGTCCTTAGCTTATGCTGATTATGTTTGATTTAATAATCGATGGTCTATATTGGCTTATTATTGATTATGTCTGAAGTGTCATCAACGGCTTTGGTGGCACATCTAGTGGAATTTAGTTTGACCTTGTTTAGTTCTATTTGAACTAATTTTGGGTCAAGTTCAAGTTAGGTTCAATATTCAAACTCAATTTCAATTTGAGTCTAATTTGGTTCAATTTGATATTTAAAACTTGATTGAATTATAATTTTCTACCTCCTTTCTGAAAGATGATGAGATGTTCTGATATTGGGTTCATTTTAATTTGATTTAAAATTCAAACTTGGGCACAATTTAAGTTTGATTTAATTCAATATTTAGAATTTGACCTATACTTAGATCTAATTTGATTCAATTTGATTTTCGAAACTTGATTTGGATTAAGTTCAATCTGATTCAATTCAATGTTCAAATTTTGGTTTGGGTCAAGTTTGATTTGATTCAAGTCAATATTCAAAGCTCAATTTTAGTTCAAGTCTGGTTTGAAATTCAATTTGAGACACTTTAATTTAAATGATTTGTGTTAATCAATTTGGTTCAAGAGCCCTTGGACTACCATAATGACATTATAACAGGCTCGTAAGTTGGCCATAAGTTCAAATTGGTTATCGGGCAAGACCACAAACTAGAGCTAAATCAATTTGACTTTTGGATGAGATCACAAGCCGAACCTAAGTCGATTGGTTATGGGACGAGACCGCAGGTCGGACCTAAACTATTTTGACTTTTGGGTGAGATCACAAGCTACCCTAACTCAATTTATTGCCGGGTGAGACCCAGGCTAAGCCTAAACCATTTTGACTTTTGACCGTGACCATAGGCTAGCCCTAAATTGATTGGTTATTAGGCGAGACCACAGGTCAATCCTAAGTTTATTGATTGTTGGGCTAGACCACATGCTAGTTCTAAACTATTTTGACTTTTGAGTGAGACCACAGGCTGGCCCTAAGTCAATTTGTTGAGTGAGACCGTAGGCTAGCTGTAAACCATATTGACTTTTGGACAAGATTGTAGGCTCGTCATAAATCAATTGCTTGTCAAGCGAGACCGTAGGCTAGCTCTATACTATTTTGACTTTCGGACAAGGCTGCAGGCTGGCCCTAAATCGTTTATTAAGATTTTTGTTTTGTTTTGTTTTGTTTTATTCTTTTATTCTCATTTTGGGAGAGTTTAGGTGCCCAATCTTCTCATATTTGGTTATCTAAACATGGGTACGTGCAAGTAGCTGTGGTGGTGACGGAGACTTGTTGGTATTGAAAACTATGGGTGGTCACATTATTGGTGAAGATCTTCCGCCATATTAGAAGCTACAAATGGCTGTGATGTTAGTGGAGTTTTGCTATCATATGAAGGACCATGGGGGTCGTGGTGTTGGTAAAGTTCTGCCATCACACAAAAGGGAGCCATGAGCGACCGCGATGTTGGGGTATTCTTACTACATGAGGGACTATAAGTGGCTGCAGTGGTGATGGAGGCTTATCGGTTCTAGACCACAAGTGGCAATGATGTTGGTAGGTGTCTATTGTGAGATTCGGTCATCCAATATCCTCACCTTTGGACGTCCAAACTCGGGAGCCAGGTGACTTACGCAATGTAGCCATGGATGGCTACAGCATTGATGGGTTTCTATGATGTGGTTCAAACACCCGATCTTTTGGGTTTGGTTGTCTGAACCCAAACAACTTCATTACTTTTAGAAGAGTAAGCGGTAGCTTTCAGAAGGAATGGAAGAGAATAGTAGTAGAGGTACAGGATTGTCTATACCTTACAAAAATAGAAAGAGGAACAAGGGGGTAAAGAAATATGAGGATGGAGATAAGAGAAAGACTTGCTTCTTGACTTTCTTCAAGATCTTCTTCAAGAGTCCGGCCTCTAATTCATGCAAAGTCTCTTTCTATCTCAAAATTCTCTCTATCCCTCTCTCTCTATCTATGTCCTCAATTTATGTACCCTAACTCTCTTTATGTAAGATTGTGAGAGGATCCCTAATTTTAGTTATTGGGATTTGATTGTGAGGTTTAATGGGTATTCTTCTATCATAAACCTCATATTTGAATATCAAATTAATATATTCTGAAATTACACCTTTCTTGTTTGAAGATTCAATCAATTTTGATGGATTCAAAGAAATCTCTTTCCATTTCTGCAGGTTGCATCCAGTCTATCAGGTTCGAACATCCGAACTGCTGGCATTCGGTCGCTTGAACAAGGGTCGGATTCAAAGAGAAGGATGTGAGGTTTGAGCATCTGATTCGAGCTCAATTTTTTCAATCATTTTTTATTATGAATTGGATTCTACTTGCTCAAATTGGAGATTTGATGGGTATTGTCTTGCCATAAGCTTCATATTTAAATCCCAAATTGATATATTCTGAAATTATAATTTTTTTCGTCTGACAAATCCTGTTGATCTGTGATGAATTCGAAGAATTTATTTTTCAATCTGTAGATCATGCCTCTCTGTGAGGTTTGGGAACTTGATATGGGCCTGATTTTCAAGCCCTTTTTTCTATTTCAAATTGGGCCCTCTACTCATTTGGGCTCAATTTAGTATCAGAAATTTTGGCTCATATTTATTTCAAATTGGACTCTTACCAATCATGAATTAAATTTAAAGTCCACTTCTAATTTTTGCCAAATTTAAAATCAAAATTAAGTTACAAAATTGACACAAACAGATCCAATTTGAATCCAATTGGACCAAATTTGAACCCAATTGAGGTTGGGTCTGAACCAATTGGACCCAATTAGAGCTTGAGTCTAAGTTGATTTAATTTGGATTAATTTAGACTACTTTTGGTCCATTTGAATTTTAGTTTCATTAATTAATTTTATTTGATCAAGTTTAGCTCCCTTTTGATGGTTTGTTTGAATCAAATCGATTTTATCTTAACTAGATTTCTTAATTTTGCCAAATAGACCTAATTCCAACTTGATTAAGTTTATTATTTTAATTAATTTATTTTAATCAATTAGTTTGATTAATTTGAGAGCCCTCAGTTTTCTATTGATCAAAATGACTTTTGGGCAAGCTTGTGGATTGGTTCTGAGTTGATTTGATTTTCAAAAGAGCCTACAAGCTGACCTAAAGTTGATTTAACTTTTAAGTGAGTTCGCAGACTAGCCTTGAGTCAATTTAACTTTTAGGTGAATTTGTAGGCTAGCCTTGAATCGATATGACTTTCAAATGAGTTCGTAGTCTAGCCTTGAGTCAATTTAACTTTTTTGTAAGCTTATAGGCTGGTCATGAGTTTATTTGACTTTTAGGTGAGGTTGCAGACTAGCTCTGAGTCAATTTAACTTTTAGGTAAATCTGTAGACTTGCTTTGAGTCAATTTGAGTTTTCAGCGAGTCTGTAAGTTGGTCTTAAGTTGATTTAACTTTTGGACGAGCCTGCAACTTGGCCCTCAGTCGATTTAATTTTTAGGTAAGCCTACAAATAGACTTGAGTCGATTTGACTTTTCAATGAGCGTATGGACTAGCCCTAGGTCCAATGATGTTTGGATGAGCTAGCATACTAGCTCTAGATCGAATGACAAAGGCATACAGATTGAGATGAGAAGAAATGTACTTTTTTTCCTTCTTTTTTGTTTTACTTTCTTCCCCCCCTCAATCGTGTCCAAGGCAGGATGAACCCCTTCTTCCAATTTGTGGTTAGATATGGTTGAAAATGGCTAGATCCGGCCTTGATTGGCGGCGAATGATGGCATAGCACAGCTAGAGCGACGCGAGGTGAGGTTGGAGTGGAATGGTTAGGTGAGGCTAGAGCGGTGGGAGGCGAGGTCAAGGAAGTCTATCCCATGAGGCAACCGACAATGATGAGCAAGAGTTTGCATAGGCATAGTCTAGCAATGCAACAACTAACAGGGAGGCATAAGAACTCATGTGGGCATAAACTGACAGGGAGGTGTGAAATTTGAAGATTTTTATAAATTTTTTCCTAAAAATTTTCAATTTAGGGACTTATTTGTAAAAAAATTTGGCCAAGAACTTATTTATAAATATTTATTTGGTTCAAGAACCTATTTATAAAGATTTTATTTTTTTAATTTTAATTGGGATTTTTAATAAATTTTGGGCTCAATTTTAGTTCGAAATTTAGGCTCATTCAGACTATTTGAGTTGAATTCAATTTAAATTGAAATTTACAATAATTTAAATTTAAATTAAGCTCAATTTTTAATCAAATACTACCTAGATCCATATTTAGATCATAATCTAGTGGCAGTCAAAATTTGATTTTATTTAAATTTCAACTAAACTTAATTTAATTAAAAACTACCGAGATATAGTCATCTTTTGCTCATCATTCCAACTAGTCCCATTATAATTTTTAATCTTCCCGATAGTTACAACACGTTTCTTTAATGTCTTATGATAATTATCAACATACATGACATTGTAGTCAGTGTTGGATCTTACATTAGTAGCATTGACAATAACTACAAATAGAGGCCGATTGAAGGTTTTGTCATGCTTATGCTTGCATGTTACCTGCTTAGCCACAAAAGGATTCAAGAACTCAAAGCAACAATTATACCCTATCTTGTCTCATTTATGACTCCTAGCCACTTTCCCTCTTTGGTTTTTTGCATCTCCCACTTGTGAGACTTAGGTCCTCATCTTTGGCTCTGGGTCACAAACTAGGAGTCGACATCTTCACAAACGAAGAACTTCACTTGTAACATCAACTTAAAGCACACAATTTAGATGACTATCAAGATTTAGAATCGATGCAAACAAAAAGGAATAATTGCTATGAAGCACGTCAACATATTAAGAAGAAATATTTGCAACAAACTAGAGATGCACAAAAATCATAGAAATCCAAGCATACATTTTTTATTACCAAATAAGGTGATGCATGCTATATTTTAGACTTAAATTAGGCGTATTGCAACTCCTTTGTATTTTTTGGTGAAGGTCCAATTCTGATTGCAGATTTCTCTATATGGTGATATAAATTTGTCGGATTTCATAGTGGAAGATTCACGAATTAATTTATTCTCAAACAATATAAGAAATGAGAAGTAATACAAGATAAAAGAAAATAACAAGATAAGACAGCGAGGGATCCACTATCAAAAGGCTTAACAAGAGTTTAAAAAAAAGTATGCACTCTTTCTTACTCAACTAAATTCTTTCACCAAGCCACGATAATGCTTCCACCTTCAGAGAGAATCTCCAAAAGAATATCATGAGAGACCACCGAAAAATATTAGAAAGACCCACAGAAGAGAGCCGACACTCTCTCTCTTTCTCTTCTCTCTATTCTCTCTATTCCTCTCTCTCTATTTCTCTTTAGTTTAACCTCAGCACTACCCTACACCTAAACCCTATGTATTATAGTATCTTTATAGACTCTTATTGAGTCTGAGTTTTACTCTAATTATAACTCCTAATATTACAAATCAATCATAAGTCTCAATCCAACTTTGGATTCCTACTTCAACTCAAACTCTAATTCGAGTTTGAGACATTCAAAATCAACAATGTCTCAAACTCGAATTAGGATTTAAATTAAAGTAGGAATCCAAAATTGGATTGAGACTTATGATTAATTTGTAATATTAGAAATTATAATTAGAGTAAAACTCAAACTAAATAAGGGCCTATAGATATTCTAGTAATATATAGGGTTTAATGGGGGTAGTGCTGAGGTTGAAGTAGAAAGAAATAGAGAGAGAGGAATAGAGAGAACAGAGAGAAGAGAAAGAGTGAGTGTGTCGGCTCTCGTGTGTGGGTCTTTCTAGTACTTCTCAGTGGTCTCTTATAGTGATTTTTCGTAGTGTTCTCTTGGAGATTCTCTCTGAAGGTGGAGGCGTTGCCAAAACTTAGTGAAAGAGTTTAGTTGAGTAAAAAAGAGTACAGTTTTTCTTATAGACTCTTGTAAAGCCTTTTGATAGTGGATATCTCACTCCCCTCATGGGCATAATCCGATTTTGAGTGAACTACGTATATCGCTTTGTCTTTTTTTTTTTTTTTGCATTACTTCTCATTTCTTTGTTGTTTGAGAACAGATGATTCATGAACCTTCTGCTGTAAATTCCAACAATTGGTATCAGAGCTTATGAGTAAATAACCAAGATGATAAAATCCTTATTCGAGGTGGAGAAATTTGACGGCAAGATAAATTTTTGCCTTATGCCAAAAGAAGATGAAGGTCAAGTGAGGCATAGGAACAGGCCAGCGGCGCTCGCTGGAGGGAGCACAAGAGTAGGTTGGTAAAGGGCCATGCAGGACGTGGGTCGGCCAGAGTAGGAGAGGGCGACAAAGGGCCATGTAGGGCTCTTAGTCAATGGCGACTAGGGCTCATATCAGTGGCGAGTGGCCTTTGATGAGGTGCAACAGAGTGTCTCAACTAAGGCTCAGTATGGCCAAGCAACTGGGAGGTGAAGGTTGGCAAATGCGAGAATAGGACACATGTGTGCGCAGAAGGCGGAGCTCAGGTCAGTGAGCAGAGAGGCAGCAATGGCGACACGAGGGAACACCATTGTAGGTGGAGTTCAAATGGCTATAGTGGTGAAAAGGAAGCATGATACTAGAGTGATTTGATCGGAGAAAGACATTTTTTTGAGTTACTTTTACTATAGCAATATACACAGGTTATCCGAAAGGCTTTCAAGAAGAGTGAATTTGAGGTTGGCTCGAACTCGCATTTTGTGATTAGCTAAATAAGCTAGTAGCTCGGAGGGGGATGAGAGATGATAGCTGAAATTTCGTAATGATGGCATGCTCGAGTTCAAGCCAAGGTGGAGATTGTTCAGTTTTGGATGTCTCGAACTTAACAATCTCCACCTTGCCTTGAACTCGGGCGTGTCATCATCACATCATTTCTAAGTGTGATCTACTTAAATTGTGCCGCCACCATCAGCCTCAAAGTTGCTAAAGAGAGTAGCATGGCCACTTGCAAGCCAATAGAGAGGGGAGGCTTCACTACTTCCACTGTCTCCAAGTTGTGCATCGTCGGAGCTCCATGTTCCCCAACCAAGCCACTCTGACTTCTGTTTCCTCTTCGCCGGAGCACCATCAGGAGGCCGGCATCACCTTTCGGTCGTTGCGCCTTCTATAAGCGACTCTCTGTTGCTGTTGCATAAGCTTATCCATCTCATGGGCTCGCTATGTCCCCCTCTTTGTTGCATGACCAGCCCCAATACTAACCGCAAATTTCTCTATTGGTGATATAAATCCAAGTATAGTTGTGTACCCATATTGACAAGATAAGATTTCTCTAGAATCATGAAAAATTGTTATGTGAAAGTATACTCTATACTCAAATCCAACTTATAGACAATAAATTGTATAATATTTACCTTCATATGTTTCTAACTCAAAGGCATAGGCCGAAATATAACATGTTTGAGAATGACAATATTATTTGTTGAACCGTTCCATCTAGTTAAAAAATCTAAGTCTAATGTCAAATACAACTAATACATTTTGAGTGACATCCTTAAAATTATAAAAATATGGAATCATATCAGTCAAAGCTAATACATAAATGTATATGTCATCTATTAGACCAATACAATTTTATGTGAGAGTAAACAAATTATTAGAAAGGGTTGATAAGAGAGACCAAAACATAAATTCGTAGGATACAAATTTACCTTAGACCATAGATAGTAACTTTGTGTTTTTCATTGATAACAATATATATAAAGCCTACTGCTTGGCCCGAAAAGTTCAAAAAAAGAAGAAAAAAAATTAAATTGGGCTTAAATAAAAAGCCAATTGAATTTGAGTCTGCTTCGAATTTGAATTCACGTTAAATTAATGAAGTCGAATTCACGTCAAATTAAGTCAAATTTGAATTCACATCGATTTAGCTTAGTTTTAATTCACCCTCAATTGGTTTGGACTTGAAAATTTTGATCTTTTAAAAACATATTCCTCGATCAAAATTTAGATTGACAAGCAGGTTTTTTATCAAAATTCTAAATTTATAAATAGATCTATGAAAAATTTAGATTTACAATTACGTGACTAAATTAAAATTCATATCTACAAGTAGGCATATAAAAAAAATTTGAATTTACAAATAAGCAAAAAAAATTTGGATCAACCTCTATTGCACCTTTGCAAGTAACCCCCTCACAATAATAAATTCGCTGATAACAAATTTTATCATTTTACATAAATTCACAAACGGTTTAATTTAATTATTTTTAAAATAACTCTTTTTCAAATACACCCCTGAAGATTTGAGACTTATTGAAAGGAGCATGCAGGCTATTTTTACAAATTAGTCCTCCAAAAATCATATATTAAAAAAAGTCCTGTAGTTTGGAATTTGACAAACCAGTGCAAATTTTAAATTTCGAATCTCTCGTCTAGAAATATCCAATCCAAGATCAGAGCGCGCCATACTTGTCTATTCATTCAAAAAAACGTACAGATGGAAAATCATCTCATTTACACAACAAATAAATATTTGATTCAAAATTTAGAAGGATTAATAAGATCTAACCTTAGGTAGTGTTTAGTTCATCCGCAACTCGTGGAAGTGACCGAAATCAAATCACTTCTGTGACTTTGGACATTTGGAAATGGTGGAACAATAGGGGCCATTTGGTGTGCGGTCAAGGTCAAGGTTAAGGTCAAGACTAGTGAATCACTTTTGTAAACTAATATCTTTTTATCAAAATTAAGACTTTAATAATTTAAAGTTCAAAAAATTATTTAATTTTTTATAATAATTTAATTTAATAATAATATAAAATAATAAATAATAATTTCACGAAAAAAAATTCTAAAAAAAATTGACCCGGTCCCTAATCCCATTCCAAACACAGCCTAAAAGTGAACAAAATCCATATGAAAATAGAGTGAGATGTTTCAACTAAAATTCAATTCCACGACTTTTGTTTTTTTTTTTCTTTTTGAAATAGTGAAACTCCCTTTAAAAATCAAAATCTATGACCACACTAAAAAATTAGCGCCATCATTTTCCCGCGCTAAACATTTAGTGCCGGTTTTATGTAATCTTATGCGGCTAATAACTTCACTTGCAGTTGATAAAACGCACCGCACGAACCAGAAACTTCGAAGACTACTTCACCTGCTCCTTATTCTTCTCCGATCTCAGTGCGATTTCTGGGGATGGCGACAATGGAGAGCTTGATCGGGCTGGTGAACCGGATCCAGAGGGCGTGCACGCCCGGCGGCCTTAGATGGAGCCCTTTGCCCCTGAATTTGATCGGCGATGAGACGATGGCAGTGGCGATGGACGAGAGGTGGAAGCGACAGCAAATAATGGAGCTGGAGGTGTTTGGGAAGCGGATGGAGCTCCTAAAGGAGCAGATCGAGGCAGAGCTGGTCGAACACGAATCGAGACGCCGAGGAGGAGGCGGAGTGAGCTCTTCTTCTTGACCGGTTTTTAATTTAATCGATTATAGTAATAACAGAAAGTTTGATTAGTGAATTATATGAGACACAAAAGAACCTGTTTTAATTGTTTTGAGATTATTTGGTGAGAGAATTAGAGTCTGAAATATGTTCTGTTGCTTTAGAATTAGGTTGAAAGCTTTCTCTTTTGCTTTTTGTAAATCGTTACTTGTTGTTCTCTCTCTATTTTCAAAGGTCTTGATTTGGTGTTCAATTTCCTGCTGTGTGATGAGCTGCTGTATATTTCCTCTGTAAAAGCAATACGACAACGATAAATTAGTTATTTAGAAAAAAAGATAAATGATTGTTCATGCTCCACCAGCCATTGTAAAACTTTTGGCGGTTCATGTTCTGTATGTGCTTTTTTTAAATTGTATATTTTTTCCTATTAAGCAGTTCTAATTGAAACATTCTTGACATGAAGATTTCGGATTTGCAACTGGCATGTCATATGGAATCATTACATTCTTGGTATAAGTAATATGGAAAAATCTGTATATACTGATCAAGAGCTGGAATGTTGAAATTGGCGACACACTTAATTGCTGAATGATATTGTGATTTGAGTGTCCTTTGTTATAGCTAGAGAAAATAAGGCTGTGGAGCTTTAGTTACATCATTCTTTTAGATTGTGTTTCATAATGATGTAAACATAGCTGCAAGGTCTAGTGTTCAGTCTTGAGTTTTCAATATCAGGCTTTTGTTTTTCTATATTGTTGCCCTATAGTTGTAATGATGTTTACATGCCATAAAAAAAAAATTTTCTGCAGGCAGCGGGGGCTAACAAAGCTGATTGGAAAACTCTCTGTGAGCCCTATCCATTCTTTGATGCTTACAAACACTATCTGGAGATAGACGTCACTGCAGAAAATGAAGATGACCTCAGAAAATGGAAAGGTTGGGTTGAATCTAATTACATATAGGAAAAGGTAATATTTTAACACTAATTTTGTTATATGCTAATGTTATTTTGTTGTTCATTGTGCGTTTCATTAATTTAAGTCAAGCTGCATGAGATTGCTAAATACAGATTGGGCCATTGTAGTGTTTGTCATTAGAATCATTTTTCACTGAGAAGGATTGGTACAGAACTAATGTCTATCATGACAATAATCTTATATTGCACATCTCTTTTCCTTCTTTTTGTTCTATCAGACCCTGACATGCTAGAGGTAGGAAATGGAGGAATGGTGAAAGATGAGTACATAGTGCACTTTAGCCTATGCGCCATTTCCAAGGTATTACTGCAGATTTATGTTAGTTCTCAAGCTTGTTTTCAATTGATTTCAACATCATTAATCTATGTGTTTTGGTTCTAGGCTCCTCTTCTTATTGGATGTGATGTAAGGAACATGACAAAAGACTCAAGACTCTTTCTAAACAGATCCACTTGGTGTTCAAGCAAAGCAAGTTAGAATGATGGGTAATCAAAAGGTACTATAGCCCATTCTGTCATATTTAAATAACACTACCTCTTATTACTCTTCTCTAATTTGAAGCCCTGCTATTCCATGCTCTTGTCTTGTAGGTTTGGGCTGCACCACTTTCAGGATACAGAACAATCCTTATGCTTTTGAACATGGTTCATGGGATACAGAAACAATCACTGCCCATTGGGATGACATCTGCATTCCTCCCAAGACTGTTGTTGAAGCAAGATATCTTTGGTAAGTAACAACTCAAGGACAAGGTGACATTTGATGTGAAACCCCATCCTTGAAAGCTATTCATTTTGATGCTAGTCAAGTGTTAATGTATGAAATTTGTCCTTAATCATCTCCACTATCCAATGTAACTTCATCGGACGATGGATGGGAACATTGTTAATAAATTTTTTTGATGGTCATCAAAAGTCGATGACTCTGTTAGTCTTAATAAAATTTTGTGAGTGAATAAAATTGCTCATGAGCCAAATTGGTCCAGCGTAAAAGCAACATTGTCTAAGAGCTACAGCAGTATTTCTGTGGTGCTATTACTGTAGCACCGATAATGGCAAGGGCCATTAACAGCGTTATTAGAATGTCTGTTATTAGCATTGGGAAAAAAACATTATTCACGGTACTAAATTTAATGTTGTGACTAATTCACAATATTATTTAACATGATATTTTGTTAGTACCACAAATTAGGGTCGTTAATCATTTTGCGGTGTTAATTTCATTTATAGCAGAGCTAAATTAATGTCAGAAATACCTGTAATTGTTGTAGGGAGAGTTCACACCTTCGCTTCCAGTTGCCCATTCGGCCTACTTTCTCTATGTCGACCATTGTTTGATATGCCCCTTCTCTCTCTGATTTGCTCCCTGTTGCCCATGGTCGCAATTCACATCATGCTGCAATTATGACTATCTGATCTGTTAGTCACGGCCTGATGCCCGAGCTTGCACTTCCACGCCTTGCTGCTATTACGGGTGCTTGATCTGTTGGCTTGATTTGCCCTTCTTTCCACTTCTCCTTACCCGCCTTTCATCGCCTTTCATCTGGTTTGGTAATTTTTTTTTCTACAATTACTAATCCATGGCTTCAATTGCATGATCGGTGATGAATCAGTTTGATTTATTATTGATTTCTATGTTGAATTCATATTGATTTCAGATTTACACAGCACAATTGTAGTGGGCTGAAAATTTGTCGGTATTATGGATGTCAGATGATACTCAGGCAATGTCGGGAGTTGTTGAGTTTTAGGTGTCTTGAACTCTAATTAGAGTTCGAGTTAAAGTAAGAATCTAAAGTTGGATTTAGATTTATATTATTAGGAGTTATAATTGAGTAAAACTCAGACCCAATAAGAGTCTATAAATATGTTATAATACATAGGGCTTATGTGTGGCGTAGTATAAAGGTTGAACTAGAGAGAAATAGAGAAAGAGGAATAGAGAGAATAGAGAGAAGAGAGAGAGTGTGTGTGTCGGTTCTCGTGTGTGAGTCTTTCTAATGCTTCTCGGTGGTCTCTCGTGGTGGTTTCTCGTGGTGCTCTCTTGGAGATTCTCTCTGAAGGTGGAGACGTTATCGAGGCTTGGAGAAAGAGTTTAGTTGAGTAAGAAAGAGTGAAGTCTTTCTTGTAAACTCTTGTAAAAGCCTTTATCTATTTATAGTGGATCTCCCGTTGTCTTATCTTGTTATTTTCTTTTATCTTGCATTACTTCTCGTTTCTTGTGTTGTTTGAGAATAAGGTGATTCGTAAAACTTCCGCTGCGAATCCCAACAATTGGCATCAGAGCTTAGGAGCAAACAACCAAGATGGTAAAGTCCTTACTCGAGGTGGAGAAGTTTGACGGCAAGATAAATTTTGCCTTATGGCAAAAGATGATGAAGGCGGTTCTTACTTTTCAAGGTCTGCAAAAGACGTTAAAGGGAAAAGAAAAGAAGCTGGTCAAGATAAGCAATGAAGACTGGAAGGAGATAGATCAAAAGGCATTGAATTTAATTATTCTAAGCATGACTGATAAGGTTTTGTACAATGTCATTGGCGAAGAAACGACGATGGACATCTGGACAAAACTCGAGAAGTTGTACATGTCAAAAAGCCTCACGAACAAGTTTTATCCAAAACAACAGTTGTACGGACTGCGTATGAGCGAAAGTACAACTATATTACATCACCTAAATGCTTTCAATAAGATTATCAATGATTTGCTGAAAATTGATGTGAAGTTTGAAGAGGACGATAAGGCGCTGATTCTCCTAATGTCTCTTCCTGCTTCATACGATCATATTGTGACCACAATTCTTTATGGTAAAGAAACTCTCAAGATGGAAGATGTGACAACTAGTCTTCTTTCTAATGAAAGAAGAAGAAACTCAAACATTAATATGGAGTTTGATGAAGGATTGGTGGCTTACGAAAGAGGAAGATTAAGAGAGTGTGGAGAAGGCAAGCAACGGTCCAAATCAAAATTGAAGGCGAAAGTATAATGCTATTCATGTAAGAAGTATGACCATATTATACGGTATTGCCCTGAACGTGGAAAGATAAGAGTCATCCAATATGACGACGGCAATAGCGGATGATACTTCTGATAATAGTGCGGATGGAGACGTTCTTGTAGTATCCGCAGAAATCGGCACTTCTGGTAAGTGGATTTTAGATTCCAGTAGTTCTTATCATATTTGCTCCAGGAATGATTGGTTTATTTCTTATGAGGAGAATAAGAAGAAAAGTACTGTTTGGTTGGGCGATAATTCAGCCTGTGAGATCGCCGGTGTTGGAATAGTCAAAATCCAGATGTTTGATGGAGCGATTCGAACTCTTACTGGGGTGAGGCATGTCCCCAAGATGCGAAGGAATCTAATTTCACTTGGTGTACTGGACTCAAAAGGCTGTAATTATTCAACAAGAGATGAAGTCATGAATGTGACACGTGGTATTAGAATCCTGATGAAAGATGAGAAATGCAGCAATGTTTATCGATTGATAGGAAATACCATTGCAGATGGAGTTCCGATGGCTATAGTAGTGAAGAGGAAGCGTGATACTCGGAGTAATTTGATGTCTCCTCAAATTACTTTTACTACAACAGCAGACACAAGTCATCCAAAAACCTTCCAAAAGTACAAAACTGTAGGCATGAAGAACAAATTCGAGGTTGGCTCGAGTTCGCATCTTGAAATTAGCTGAATAAGCTAGTAGCCCAGGGGCAGGGGCTGGATGAGAGATGACGACTGAAGATTCGTGATGATGGCATGCCCGAGTTCAAGCCAAGGTGGAGATTGTTGAGTTTTAGGTGTCTTGAACTCTAATTAGAGTTTGAGTTAAAGTAAGAATCTAAAGTTGGATTTAGATTTATATTATTAGGAGTTATAATTGAGTAAAACTCAGACCCAATAAGAGTCTATAAATATGTTATAATACATAGAGCTTATGTGTGGCGTAGTATAAAGGTTGAACTAGAGAGAAATAGAGAAAGAGGAATAGAGAGAATAGAGAGAAGAGAGAGAGAGAGAGTGTCGGCTCTCGTGTGTGGGTCTTTCTAGTGCTTCTCGGTGGTCTCTCGTGGTGGTTCCTTATGGTGCTCTCTTGGAGATTCTCTCTGAAGGTGGAGACGTTATCGAGCCTTGGAGAAAGAGTTTAGTTGAGTAAGAAAGAGTGAAGTCCTTCTTGTAAACTCTTGTAAAAGCCTTTATCTATTTATAGTGGATCTCCCGTTGTCTTATCTTGTTATTTTCTTTTATCTTGTATTACTTTTCGTTTCTTGTGTTGTTTGAGAATAAGGTGATTCGTAAAACTTCCGCTGTGAATCCCAACAGGGAGTATGAAGTGAACCTATGTTTTATTTTTCTATGCAAGATCGATAGTATTTGGATGCCAAATAGTGTGCAACCATATCATTAACTATCAAGGGATTTTTGAGATTCGATCACTATCATGACTTTTTATTTGTGTTTTTGCATAATTGGTCAAGTTTGTAATTTCAATGCAATGAACAATTATGAATCTAGTATTTTATGATATTAGGTGGTATGCATCATGCAACCATATCCTTGAGAGATTTCTAAGCTCCATTGACATTTGTTTATTTTGTTTTTTCGAGTCATGAATCAAATATTTGGTCATACTTGAACAATTTTGATTATGATGTTCACACACCTAATGATTGATACAGTGTATAGTTTTTAAAGTATAAGACATGATTTTTATAAAATATTATTTGAGATGATTTTTACCATAATTAAAATATAATCATAATTAAAATTTGTATACCACTAAATTATATTTTAAGTGTGGGTCTCAATTAGATGTAAATTACGATTAAATTTGATCGAAAATTAAGTTCAATTCTAATCCTAATCATTGAAAAATTCGGGCTAAAGGTAAAGTTAATCCAAGTGGATTAAGTGAATCAAGATATTTGGAACAAAATCAAATTAAAATTTTGCGCTAAGATAAAAATGTAAAAATTTTATAAAAAAGTCCTTGAATTGAGTAAATTTTTACACAAAGGTTTCAAGTTAGATTTTTCTTACAAATAAATCTTCAAGATAAAAATTTTACGAAAAAGTCTAATAAAATATTAAAATTACAAAATTGGTTTTGGCAAAATATAGAATTTATAAATAAATCTCTTAAAAGATTGATAATTATAATTTGATCTTTATGAAATTTAGGGTTTGTAAATAAATCTTTCAATAACTCTATATGCAAATAAACCCTTACAATTTTAATTTTTACAAATAAGTTCTTCAAAAATTCTCATTTACAAATAAGTCCAAATTTTATTGAAAAAGGACAGTTGAAGTTTCAAAATTTTATAAATAAATTTTTTTATAATTTATAATTTAATCCAAATTTTTTAAAAAATTTATAAATAATCCTTTTATAAATTTAATATCCAAGATGAAGATAATTTTCAAATCTTTATTATTTATAACAAGCATACACATTGAGAGACTTATTCGATCTCAAGTGAATCCAATTCATATTTATCCACAATCACATTCATCATTTAAAAAAATTTAAACAAAAAAAATTAAGATTTAGTTCAACTCAATCTCTTCAAATTAAACTTGTTAACATCAAAGAAAAAAGAAAGAGATCACAGACGAGAAAACAGTTCCCATAGTGAGAAAGATGAGAAAATTCAAGGATCAATCATCAAAAGGTAAGAACACTTATATTTGTTTATTTTCCTTCACCTCTGTTTCCCTTTCATTGTTCTCTCCCCCTCTGTTTTCAGGGAGCTCATCGTGCGCATCGCCATCTCCTCCTGTGCGCTTCTCCCTCTTCTCCCGTGTGCGTCTGCATGATTGCTCTCTACTCGCTGTCGCCCACGTCCAGCCGATCAGGACCGCACCATCACACGCCTCCTTGAGCTCCGCAGTCCGCTTACCTGAGCTCTACCGTGCCACCACAGCACCGCCTCCTGTGATCTCTTCCCTACCACCATCGGAGCTCCACCTGACTCGCAAGCTCTACCCCAATCCACTATCGAAGCCCGGCTCTGCTCCCAAGCTCCAAGCCTGCAGCCATTGCCTCCGTCGGACTGTCCCGTGGCTTCTCCTCATCGAACAAGCTCAGCAACCCCTGCTGCCAACCTAAAATTCCCTGAGCTTGGCCTGCGCCCTCCTGCTCCATACCCTGTCGGGCCCTCGATCGCCGCCTCACACCTCCTACCGGCCAGGAAGCCACTGAGACACTTTCAGGGGGCTGCTGTTACCTCCAGACAGCTACTGCCACCATCAGCCACCGCCTGCTCACCTTGAACCCTCCGTCGGCCTGCCTTTTCACTCTCCACCGCTTCCTCGCCTATCTGGCCCCTTGCCGGTGCCGCAGTCCATCGTCGGTCTCAATCTCACATTGCTCGAAGCTTGTCACCCCCATTGCCACCTCCCGGCAGCCTCCTCCGCCCCTCGCCACCGGCTGAGGCCGGATCCGATCAGATTTGGTCGAGGAGAAGTTCTGGACCGCCAAGGCTCGGTTGAAGCAAGCCAGAGGAGAAGAAGCTAAAGGCTTTTAAGAAAAAAATTATAAAAAAACAGACTTCCCTTTTGGAAAAAAAGAAAAAAAAATCGGCCAACAGCAAAAAAAAAAAAAAAAAAAAAAAAAAAAAAAAAAAACAAAAAAAGGAAAAAAGGAAAAAAAAGTTTCAAAAAAGTTTTGGCCTTGATTTACATACCTACTCAACAGTATAGGACCAACTAACGGGGTTACTTGAAAACCAATCTCCGACTAAAGCCCATTCTATGGACTCACCAATCATTTATTTGAACTCAGGTCAGTTCATGGACTCACTAAACTTCTAGTCAAACTAAGGTCAATCTACCAGTTTGTTGAAAGTTTAATATGATTCAGAGTCAATCCGTGGGCTAATTCAAAATTATTATGACAGTTCGAGGACTCTCAAACTAAATTAATTAAAATTAATTAGTATAAATCAATTAAACTAATTGATCTAATCACTGAGGGATCGAAATTGATCATCTAGAATAGTAAAAATCCTTGGGAGTAATCTTGAAATAATAAATCAAAAGTGTAGTGGTTTAAATGCACAATCAGGTATTTTGGGAACATAACTTTCAACAGATGTAAACCCCTATTGTTAATTATCTTGATAATTATCAAGAATCTTTTAAAATGAGAAATCTAGCTAATAAAATAGAAACATAAAAAAAGACATAATTTGATTAATTTTGAGAAAAGAATGCATAGCTTAAGTAAAAATATATTCTCACTTTATATTTTAATAAATTTGAATACATAAATAATATAAAATAAGAAAAGGAATAGGAAGAGTTGGATATTTGCTATTGCCCTGCTCTCGTATGCTAGACTGTGTGAAGTTTGACTTAGAAAAGTTTTAATTTGATTCTTGGTGAATGTTGATGGTTTGGTTTAATAGTGTCATCTAGTGGGATATAAAAAGCGATAAAATGAGTTTGAAGTATTTTCAGTAATTTTGAGATTCGGCAATAACTTTATTAGATGACATTGTCGACGATATATCAGAATTAGTCTAAAGTATTTCTGATAGCTTTAGATTTTGGTAATAACTTCATGATTTGAAGTATTTTCGTTACCTGATAAGACATTAGCAATAGTTTTATTTGGTTCGAAGTATTTTTGTAACCAATAAAGTGTGAGCGATAACTTCGTGGTTTGAAGTATTTGCATAGCCGTAAGGCATTGACAATACCTTAATTATTTGAAGTGTTTCAATAGCCAATAAAACATAAGCGACAATATTGGGGTGTTTGAGGTAATTATTGTTATAATAAAATTTAATTCAAATATAATTAAAATTGAAACTTGTATATCATTAAATTATGCTTTAAATATGGGCTTTATTCAAACTTAATTTGTGTCTGAGTTTGATCGAAAATTGAGCTCAATTTGGATCTAAATTATTGGAAAGTTTGGACCTAAGCTAGACCTCACCAAATGGGCTGAGTGAGCTCGATATTTGAACTAAAATTGGACCCAAAATTTATTTAAAATCTAGACCAAAATGACAAAATGCAAGAATTTTACAAATAAGTCTCCGCACTGAATAAATCTTTATAAACATGCTCTTATTTGGATTTTTCTTACAAATAAGTCGATCAGATAAAAATTTTTACGAAAAAATCTAATAAAATCTTAAAATTACATATCAATCCCGTAAGATTTAGGGTTTACAAATAAACCCTTTACAAATCGATAATTATAATTTAATCCATATGAAATTTTGTATTTGCATATAAATACCTTCAAAATTTTGTATTTACAAATAAATCCCTAAAATTTTAATTTTTTATAAATAAATTTCTCAAAAATTTTTATTTACAAATAAATCTAAATTTTATTCAAAAAAACCTTCGAAGTTTCGAAACTTTATAAATAAATTTTTTTTATAAAAAATCCTAAAATTTATAAAATTATAATTTAGTTTGATTTTTTTAAAAAATATATAAATAACTCCCTATAAATTTAATATTTAAGATAAGCATATCTTTCAAATTTATAATAAATAAACTCACCTATCCTCGGTCAACTTATTCAATCTCAAACCAAAACATTTTTATCCAATTCAATCCCATCCATAATTAATTTAAAATAATAAATCATTATCCATAATCATTTCGAATAACAGATCATTATTAATATTCACAAATTTAAAATTTTTAAAAAAATCAAGCTGATCTGCACGATCCAATGGACCTGCAAAAGAGGAGGATAAGAAGGTCATCAGCAGATCGCCAGGGGAAAAGAGAGAAGCAATGGCAATATGAAAATCAAATAATAAAAGAATCGATTTGTCGCCGTCCTCACCAGAAGTAGCTCCTTACCGCCTCATTAGAGCGCTTCAATACTCTAGCACGGGTCCAACCCACGCTAGCCCTGTAACTAGCCACCACTTCACCTTCAGCCGCGCATGGAGGACCAACCAGTTTTGTCGACGCCGGAGAGGAGGCCGCGCCCACTTCATCCATGCTTCACCTCCCCACCGACCGTCCGTCTCCACGCGGCCAACATGACAAGTGGACTGGAGCCGACCACTGCCAGGCCTCTTCCTCCATCCGTCTCTCCACCCTCAACTTCACCGCCTCCAATCAGCTCCCATCCCAGATCGACATCAATCTCACCGCCTGCAACCTAACTGCAAGCTCGTCTTCCCGTACGACCCGATCTCCGAGCTCCGCCTCCCACGGCTGAGGGCTGTACTCTACTGGTCCATTGGCCCACATCTTCTTCCTTAGCTGTGATCGGCCTAAGCCGCCGACCTTCGCCTCTAGCCCACTACATCCCGGAACCCTAGCTCCGCCGGGAAAAACACCGCACCCACCACTCTGCTCTGCCTCTCCATGCTAGCGCCACGCCGGACCTCCTCTGGCTTTAATCTGAACAGAGTCGGGTCTGACTGAGACCTCGGTCAATTCCAGACGGGATCCGAATCGTCCCAGCCCACTATGCGTGCATCCCGCCGGCGAGCCACCGCTACTTCAGCCGCACCCTCAACTGCTCCCTGAGCAGGTCTGCGCACCTCTCCTACAGCTTGTGCTGCGACCACAAGACCAGATTCGGTTTTCTCTGCACCTTGTAGTCGCCGCAATATCCCCGATATCACCCCCCTCGGAACCGGATCCAGCCATATCCCTGCTAGGTCTGACCACAAGCTGAAAGAGACAAGGATCCAGAACAATTCGGCCATTGTGTGGGTCAAGAAGAAACAGAAGAGAAGGGTGATGCTCGGTCGGTGAAGGAAAGAAGAAGAAGCTTAAGAGGCAGAAATAAGGAGGATGTTTTTTCACGGAAAGAAAAAGATAAAGTAAAAGAAATTTTAAAAAAATAAAAGAAAGGAAGTTGGGGGACAGCCGTAGGAGGAAAAAAAATTAAGAAAAAGAATTGAAAGTTGTTGTGAAAGAGGGAAAAAAAAAGGTAAAAGAGTAAAATGAAGAGTAAAAAAATTTCTCTTATCTTTATTGCAGTCATATGCACTTTTTGATGCGAAGATCGAATTTTATCAATATCACAATCACTTGTGATCCTTCGAAAATAGCGGACTCTTGACATCATAGTCACCTGTGATTTTTCGAATTCGGCAGATTCTCGATATCATTGTGGCCACCTGCGGATCTACTCAAAGATGGCAGACTCTCGACATTACCTGTAGCTACCCACAGTCCCTTGAAAATAGTGGATGCCCATCATCACAAGTTAGTCTTTGGGCTCACATTCAAATCAGTTTTCGGATTCACACTTAACTAGTCTTCAAACTCATATCTCAGTCAATCTTTGTGCTTGAACTTAACCAGTCTTCGGGCTTGCACTTAGCCAGCCTTCGAGCTCGCACTCAGTAAGCATTTAGGCTTGCATCCAAGACAGTCTTTGAGCTCGCACTTAATTAGTCTTTGATTTTATACTTACCTAGCCTTCGAGCTTGCATTCAAGGTAGTCTTTGGGCTCACACTTCAGCTATCCTTTGGGTTCGCACTCCGCCAACCTTGGGGTTCAGATTTAGCCAACTTTCAGTCTCATACTTAGCCAGTCTTAGGACTCACACTCAGCCAAACTTTGAGTTTGCATTCAAGCCAACCTTTAGACTCACAATTAGCCAGCCTTTGAACTTGCACTTAGCTAACCTTTGGGCTCGCACTTAGTCAGTATTCATGCTTACATCCAGGTCTGCCTTCAATCTCACATTCAGCCAACCTTCAGGCTCGTACTTAACTAACCTTTGGGCTTGCACGTAGCCACCCTTCGGACTCATGTCTAAGCCAGCCTTCATACTCACACTTAGTCACCCTTCGGACTTGCTAGGCTAGCTTCGGGTTTACACTTAATAAGCTTTTGGGCTTATACTTAGCCAGTCTTTGAGCTCATGCTCAATCAGCCTTAAAGCTCACACTCAGCCAGTTTTCGGGCTCTTATTTAAGCCAATCTTTGGTTTTCACTTAGTTAACCATCAGACTTGCACTAAGTTAACTTTCGAGCTCATGAACTAAGCCAACATTTAGGTTCACACATTTGAAGTTGGGCTATAAGTTTATTTAAAATCATTATAAATAACCAAGGATCTTCAAATCAAGTTGATCACATTGAAATTGAACTTAATCAAAACAAACAAATAAAAGCCAAGTTGACTTAGATGGACTTAAACTAGTTAAATAAATGGAATAAAATCTAAATTTAGCTATAGCCCAAAAGTACAAATTGAGTTAATCTAAACCCAATAAACTCAGACACAACCCTAATCATAAGTTAATTTAAAATCAAGTTGAGTTCAAATCAAATCCAATTTGGATTGAATTAAGCTCAATCAAACCCTAATTGGGTTAAATCAAGTCCAAACTAAACAAGCAAACTCAAAGTCAAACTAGAATCCAGTTAGGTTGAGCTTGAACCAAAACCAAGTTGAACTAAATTGACTTGAATTTGAATTGAAGTCCATCAAGATGCATACTTGAACTTGATAAAGGTCCAATATAAGGTCAAACTCAATTTAAGCTAAATAAAATCAAATTCAAACTCGAATCATATTAGTCTCAATGAAATTAAATAGAGTCAAACCAAGTCCCATTGGGTGTGCGGAACCTTCAATAATACTCTAAGGTTATGAATAAAGGGTGATATTATTATCTTGACTCAAAATAAAATTAGTTCAAATAAAACTAAATATGGACAAATTGAGTCTAGCTGGGTATGCTACAAAAGCCTTTAGCAATATTTCAAATCTATAACCAACCTCATAATTCGTTGTTGATACCAAATCAAAGAAGTTAATCATCAACACACTTCAAGATATTGGCCATACTTCAAAGTCATACCCAACCCCAACAAACCGTTAGTGATGCTGCCAAACCAAAGAAGTTAATCACCAATACGCTCCAAATTATCAGCCACACTTTAAAGTTATACCTAACCCCCTAAACCATTGGTGATGCTACCCAATCAAGCAGTTGGCAATGTGCCCTTTAAGCTAGTCAACCCTACAAGTAATTGATAATGCATCCCTTTAAGCTAGTTAACTCCAAAAGTAATTGACGATGCATCCTTCAAGTTAGTCAACCCCAAAAGTAATTAACAACACATTCTTCAAACTAGTCAATTCTAGAAGTAGTTGATGATGCACCCTTTTAAGCTAGTTAACCATTGAAATAGTTAACACGTGCCCTTTTAAACTAGTCAATCCTTTAGTAGTTGACAATGCAATTTTCAATCTAGTCAACCCCAAAAATAGTTAACAATGTCTTCTTTCAAGCTAACCAATCCCAGAAGTACTTAGTGATGCATTTTTTAAGCCAGTTAACTCTAAAAGTAGTTGACAATGTGTCCTTTCAAGATAGTTAACTCCAAAAGTAGTTAATGATTCCCAAAGTTATACCTAACCTTATAAGTTGTTGGTGATGTTACTGAACCAAAAGAAGTTATAACCTACACCTTCTTGGCTATGGAAACACTCCAAAAACCAAAGGAGTTATCGCCTATACCTTATCGACTATAGAAACACTTCAAAAAACCAAAGGCATTATTCCCTACACTTTATTGGCTATGGAAACACTTCAAAAACCAACAAAAGTTATTGTCTACACCTTATCGGGTATGAAAATATTTTAAAAACTAATGAAGTTATCACCTATGCTTTATTAGCTATGGAAACACTCCAACCCAAATAAAATTATCACTGACATCTTACTGACTAACAAAAATACTTCAACCCCAGTGAAGTTATCATCGATGTTTTATTAGCTAATGAAAATACTTTAAATCATGAAGTTATCACCAATAATTAAAGTTATTAGAAATACTTCAAACTTTTCCTATTCCCTTTCACATCTCATCGAACGATGCCATCAACACTTACCAAAGATTAAGTTAATTTGAATCAGACATCATGTGGTCCAATGCAGGGGGAGCACGATGGTAGCACACAACAAAACTTCTTTTCCACTCTTTCTCATTCTTTATTCCATTCGTGTTTTCTATGTTGAAATTCATTATGAAGTGAGGGTATGCTCTTACTTAAGCCATGTATCATATTTTTTTAAAACTAATCAAATAATGGTTTTTTTTATATATTTCCATTTTTTTTGGCTAGGTTTTTTGTTTTAGGAAGTTTCTGATAATTATCAGGGTAATTAATAATAGAGAGCTTACACCTATTGGAAGTCATGTTCCTATAACACCTAATAGTGCACTTTAAAATAAATTTTGATTTGTGATTCGAGATCACTTCTATGATCTTCGCTATCTCGAGTGGTCAACTTTAATCCCACAAATTTTGGCATACCTAGTAGGACTGAGTCTGACTCAATCTCAATCTGGGAACTTTTCTCTGATTTGTGATAGACTTGTGTGTTCTGTAAACTAAATACATTATAGCACCAATCAGTCATAAATTTTTGCACACCTGGTGGGACCTAACTTCTCCTCCAAGTAAAGAAACCTAGTTGAAATGGACACATATGAGAAGAAGAAAAGTTAAAAGCTAATGATTAATTAAGAGAAAGGAAAATGGTATCATCAAGTGACCCTCTTACCCGAACCCACACCATTATTCTTAGTGAAAGGTTTTCGACATACTTTATCAACCAACGATCACTAGGGGACAAAGTTGCAACCAACAATCACCGCAGGGACAACTAGAGTCCACGTAAGCATGGATCAACCTCTCGCCTCTTACCTAGTGGGAAAAGGCCAAGCCCACTCAGGGGACAAAGACCTCTCATATAGAGGGTAGAGACCTCTTTTCTAGGGGTAAGGACCTTCTATCTAGGGAGCAAGTGCTAAATCCATTTAAAGGGGCTAAGTCCAAATGTCATTATGCCAATCCTCAATAACAAAATAACAACCATGGTGGCGGTAAATGGAGTTCATATCAATCATCAGGCTATGTCCAACTCCATCTAATTCATGCATGGTACTTTTGCTTTCACTAATAATATCATTGTTCCTAGCATCGCTAATCCTACCATCGATCCAGTCATTGCTCCACTTATCTAGTATGAATCAGCCCCTCACCTCCTACCCTATGGGTAAAGATCAAGTCCACCAACAGAGCAAAAGATCAACTCCATCTAGAGGGAAAAAGATTAACTCCACCTGGGGGGCAAAAGATCAAGTTCACCCTAGGGACAAAAGACTAAGTCCACCAAGGGGGAATTGACCAAGTTCGCCCCAATGGCAAAGGTTAAATTTCATTATGATGAATTTTGATGATAAAACAGAGGTTTCATTAGCACAAATTAAGACATCAGTCTTTCAAAGGCTAAGTAATAGGCAAAAGATAGTTTTGACTATCTAAAACTTATCAGAGAAAAGATCAATGGGACATTCAGTCGACTTCAAGATATAGAACTAAATCTAAAGCTAGATTTTACATCCCTCACCTCCAATGCTATAAGGGCTAAAGGAGAACAATAGAAGAACACGCATTCAATTTTCTATAGCTAAGAAAGGGGCAGATTGATTAATAGACAAGCAATTAAACCAAAAAGAAGGATGCTCTCACTAAGTCAACAACATGGAAGAGTTAAACAGTTGCATGAGCTTCAAAACCACAAAATAGAAAAAATATCTAGCCTATGATAGAATCTCTAGTCACATTAAAACTGACTAGTCAAGTATGCATTCCATACTTCTCAAGGTAGAACATAAAAAAAGGAATCAAAAAAATATAAAACAAAAAATTTCTTAATATTTAGGTAGAATACCTTCTATCTTAGACATAAGGTCTCTAAAAGTGAAAGAAAAATATTCAAAGTTAATGATTGTCAATGATGAAACCTGGTGAACTTGGAATCCTAGCACCTTCCCCACCCACCTATGGCCTAAGTTAACTTTAGAAATGCAAGCTTGAAAATATGGCGACCAATTTACAAGTAACTATAACCCTATTAAAGAAATTACTTTGAAGATAAAAGTATTAAGATCAAAAGATAATCTCTCCGAAATCTCCTCCTAGGGGCAAATGATCACTCCCCTAAAAAAAAAGAAAAAAAAGAATGAAAAATAAAGTTCTAAATGGACAAATCTCATATGAAAAACCAAGCCAAGAGAGACAGACTTAAAAAGCAAGAACGGTTGGCATCTGCGAGCTTACAAATCTTAGATCTTCAAAAGAGGAATGTGATTGCTAAAAAAATTTTAAAAATAATAAAAAGGGGAAGAAAATTGGATTGTATGCCAAGATTAGGAGGACTGACCAAACCTCATCTCAATATATTATGACCAAGAAGGACTATTCAAAGAGTAAGTACCAGTTGGTATCTGTGGGTGTGTAGACCTTAGAAATTAAGATTAAGAGGCATCCGAGATCAAAGCCAAAGCCAAAAAAGTAATTAACCAATAGAAACATGGTGAAAGTAGAGAAGTCGTCAGAAGAGTAGGTTCCTAAAAAGAAATATTGCACTAGGGAAAAGGTATAAAATGATGTTGATTGATGGCCTACTGTCTTTTGAGACTAAAATTATCTTTAAACTTTAATAGATTGAATCAAGTAGAAGGCATTAATCAAAGATGGAAGAATACATCACCTACCTTCTAAAATATTTTCGAAATAATAAATCTATAAAAAAAATTTCAAAAAAATATATAAACACATATGCTTTGCATCATTTGCTTCTTTCAACATTGTAATCAAATATTAAAAAAGAAAGAGAAAACACCACTCAATGCTCATGCACCAATTTAACATCTAAAAGATGAACTATTGGTTTGCAGTATTATAATTTAACAAGCATCAATCAAAGTGTCTACTCATTGAGTTAACCGACTGTCACAACATATCCTACTCTAGCATGTCAATATAGCATTAGAGGATATAAGTCTCATAAAAATAATAACTTTTTGCTTTATTGTTTGCCCTACCAAGACATTGTATGAACAATAAGATGAAGAAGCTCCCAGATGCACTCAAGATAGCCCTCCAAGTAATCAAAGTTAAATTGGTTAGACCCACGGGTCAAGCAATCAACCACTACTTAAAAGTGATCAAAACTGTGGGTATATCTCTCCTTAGGCCCTTTGATTCTATGACCACTCTAACATAGATTAGGATCTCTTCCCCCAACTATTGGCAAGTAGCAATTTTTCCATCATAAATGCATGGGCTCTAATCCACCTGTAAAGGAAAAGTGAAACTCTTTTTTTTTTTTATCAAAATAGGATATTTTCCTCAAAAATAAACATCACATTCCTTTGCTAGTCTATGAAGGAATGAAAATGGAAAATGCTCACATCTAAAACATGTGAGTATGTAAAAACTCTCTTCCAAAAATACATGATGATGTCAGGTGGCATATTGCCTGAACATCCATCGTGAAAGCTCAATCGAACATTAAATCCATCCTCCAATAAAAGAAGATGGTAAAGCCATCGACATTACTATGGTCACTTGCAACCCCACTTGAAGATGGCAGACCCTCAACACTACCTTCGCCCACTCATGGCCCCTTGAAAAAGGTGGATCCCCATCACCAAAGGTTAGCCTTCGGGCTCGTATCCAAGCTAGTCTTCAGGCTCACACTTAGCCATCCTTTAGGCTCATATCCAAGCTAGCCTTTGGACTTGCACTTAGCCACCCTTCGGGCTTGCACTTCAACCAACCTTCGAGCTCACATCCAAGTCAGTCTTCAGGCTCACACTCAACTAGCCTTCAAGCTCGTACTCAGCCAACCTTCGGGCTCACACTTAGCCATCCTTCGGGCTTGTAATTAGCCAAACTTTGGGCTCGCATTCAGCCAACCTTCGAATTTGCATCCAACCCAGCCTTCATACTTACACTTAGTTAGCTTTCAAACTCACATCTAGCTAGCCTTGAGGCTCAAACTCAACCAACCTTCGGGCTCACACTTAGCTAGCCTTTAGACTCACATACAAGCTAGCCTTCAGGCTCGTATCCATGCCAACCTTCAGGCTTATACTTCGTCAGCCTTCACACTTGTATATTAGCTATCTTTTGGGTTCACATCCAAGCCAGCCTTCAGACTTGCACTTAGTCAACCTTTGGACTTGCACCAAGACAACATTCGAACTCGCACTTAGTAAGCCTTCAGACTCACACTCAGCTAGCTTTTGAGCTTGCACTTAGCTAGCCTTCAAGCTCGCATTTAGGCTAACCTTCAGGCTCAGACTTAGCCAACCCTCGACCTTGCACTTAGCTAGCCTTCGGGCTCTCACCCAAGCCAAACTTTGGGCTCACAGTTAGCCAGCCTTCACGCTCCCATCCTAGCCAACATTCAGGCTTCCATCCTAGCTAGCCTTAAGGCTTGCACTTAGCCAGCCTTCAGGCTCACACTCAGCCAATCTTCGGGCCACACTTAGCTAGCCTTCAGGCTCACACTCAGCCAATCTTCGGGCCACACTTAGCCAGCATTCGGGCTCACACCTTAGCTAGCCTTTGGGCTTGCATCTAAGCTAGTCTTCAAACTCATACCTAGTCAGCCCTTGGACTTACACTAAGTTAGCTTTTGGACTTACATCTAAGCTAGCCTTCGAGCTTGCACATAACCAGCTTTCAAACTTGCACTCATCCAGTCTTCCATCTTGCACTTAACCAGTCTTCGGGCTCACACCTCAACCAGCCTTCGAGCTCGCATTTAAGCCAATCTTAAGACTCACATCTAGTTAGCTCTTGGGCTTGCACTAAGTCAGCTTTTTAGCTCACGAACTAAACCAACCTTCAGATTCACACATTTGAAGTCGGACTACGAGTCCGTCTAAAATCATCATAAATAGCCAAGGACCCTCAAATTAAGTTGATCACATTGAAATTAAACTCAATCAAAACAAATGAACAAAGGCCAAATTGACTTTGATGGACTTAAATTAGTTAAAGAAATGGACTAAAACCTAAATTGAGCTACACTTCAAAAGCCCAAATTGAGTTAACCTAAACCCAATAAACTCAGACTCAACCCTAATCATAGGTTAATTTAAAATCAAGTTGAGTTCAAATCAAATTCAATCTATATTGAACTAATCTCAAATCAAATTCTAATTGGGTTAAATCAAGTCCAAACTAAAGGGGCAAACTCAAACTCAAACCAAAATCAAGCCGAGTTGAGCTTGAACCAAAACCAAGTTGAACTAAATTAATTTAAACTTGAATTAAAGTCCATCAAGATGTAGACTCAAACTTGATAAAGGTCTAACACAAGATCAAACTAGACTATGCTAAATAAAATTAAATTTAAACCTAAACCATATTAGTCTCAACGGAGCTAAATAGAGTAAAACTGGGTCCCACTAGGTGTACTAAACCTTCAACAATACTCTGAGGTTATGCATAAAGGGTAATATTACCATCCTGACTTGAACCAAAATTAGTTTAAATAAAACTAAATAAGATCAAATTGAGTCTAGCTGGGTGTGCTACAAAAGCCTTTAGCAATATTTCAAAGTTATACCCAACCCTATAAGTCGTTGGTGACACCAAATTAAAGAAGTTAATCACCAACACGCTCTAAGATGTTGGCCATACTTCAAAGCTATACCCAATCACAATAAGCCATTGGTGATGCTGCCAAACCAAAGAACTTAATCACCAATATGCTCCAAGCTGTCGGCCAAACTTCAAAATTATATCCAACTCTCTAAGTCATTGGTGATGCTACCAAATCAATGAAGTCAACTAACAATGCACTCAAGTTGTTAGCAACGTGACCTTCAAGCTAGTCAACCCCACAAGTAGCTGATGACACACCCATTCAAACTAGTCAAACCTAGAAGTAGTTGACAGTATACTCTTCAAGCTAGTCAACCTTAAAAGCAGTTGACAACACGCCCTTTTAAACTAATCAACCCTAGCAGCAATTGACAATGTGCCCTTTTAAGCTAGTCAACCCCAGAAGCAGTTGACGATGTATTCTTTAAGCTAGTCAACCCCAAAAGTAGTTAATGGCACACCCTTTTAAGCTAGCCAATCTCAGAAACTATTGGCGATGCATTCTTCAAGCTAGTCAACCTCAAAAGTAGATTACGACAAACTCTTTCAAGCTAGTCAATGATGCGATTTTCAAAGCTATACCCAACCTTATAAGCTGTTGGTGATGCTACTAAACTAAAAAAAGTTATTGGTTATACTTTATTGACTATGAAAATACTTCAAAAACTAAAAGAGTTATCGTTTATGCCTTATTGGCTATGAAAATATTTCAAAAAAATTTAAAGGAGCTATTATATACACCTTATTGGCTACAGAAGCACTTCAAAAATCAATAGAAGTTATTACTTACTTTTTATTGATTATGAAAATACTTCGAAATCTAAAGAAGTTATTACCTACGTCTTATTAGCTATGAAAATACTCCAACTCAAATGAAGTTATCACCAATATTTTATTAGCTAATGAAAATACTCCAACCCCAATGAAGTTATCATCGACACCTTATTAGCTAACGAAAATACTTCAAATCATGAAGCTACCACCAATGCTCAAAGTTATTAAAAACACTTTAAACTTCTTCTATTTCCTTCCACATCCCATCGAACAATGCCATCATCACTTGCTAAAGACCAAGTTGATTTGAGTCAAACACCATGTGGTCCAACGCAAGAGGAGCAGGATAGCAACATACATCAAAGCTTCTTCTCTACTCTTTTTTTTTTTTATTCTTTTCATGTTTTCCATGTTAAAATTTATTCTAAAGTGAGGGTATACCCTTACTTAAACCATGTACTATCTTTCTTTAAAATCAATCAAATAATATTTTATTTTTTTGTCTCTATTTTATTATTTAGGTTTCATACTTTAGGAGGCTCTTAATAATTATCAGGATAATTAATAATAGGAGCTTGCGCTTGTTAAAAATCATATTCCCACAATACTTGATAGTGTGCTTTAAAATAAATTTTGATTTATAATTCAAAGTTGCTTCTGGGGTCTCTGCTATCTCGAGTGGTCAGATGGGATTGAAGTACTTCCATAGCCGATAAAGTATAGGTGATTTTGCATAAGCATTATGGCTGACTGACTGAGCAAATTCAAACCTACCTTATTTCAATTTTATTATTTGAAATATTTTTATAATTAATAAGACATAGGCAATAACTTTATTAATTAAAGTATTTTCATATCCAATAAGGTATAGACACTAACTTTATTTGAACAAGATATTATATCTGACTGAATAAGCGAGTTCAAACCTATCTTAGTTTGATTTGATTGTTTGAAGTATTTTCATAACCAATAAGGTATTGATGATAACTTTGCTTGAATAAGATATTGTAGCTAACTGAATAAGTAAGTTCAAATCTATCTTAGTTTGATTTGATTATTTGAAGTATTTTCATAACTAGTACGACAGATGATAACTTTATTGATAGAAGTATTTCTATAGCTAATAAGGTGTAAGTGATAACTTAATTAGAATTTGAAGTGTTTTCATAGTCAATAAGGTATAGACAATAATTTCATTGTTTGAAGTATTTTCATAGCCTAGGCATAGGTGATAACTTTGTTATTTGAATTATTTTTATAGCCAATAAGGTATAGGCAATAACTTTATTTGAATAAGGCATTATGGCTAACTGATTAAGTGAGTTCAAGTCTACCTTAGTTTAGTTTAATTTATTAATTTTTTTATAGTCGATAAGGTGTAGGCGATAATTTCATTATTGAAGTATTGTCATAGCCAATAAAGTATAGGTAATAGCATTATTTAAACAAGATATTATGGTTGATTAACTAAGCAAGTTAAAGTCTATCTTAGTTTAATTTGATTATTTTAAGTATTTTTATAGTCAATAACATATAGATAATAACTTGGTGGTTGAAGTATTTTCATAGTCGATAAGGCATAGGCGATAACTTTATTTGAATAGGATGTTGTGGTTGACTGGTTAAGTGAGTTCAAGCTTACCTTAGTTCGATTTGATTGTTCAAAATATTTTTATAGTCAATAAGGCGTAGGTGATAACTTCATTATTTGAAGTGTTTTCATAACCGATAATGCATAGGTGATAATTTCATTTGAACAAAATATTATCACTAATCGATTAAGCGAATTCAAGCCTACCTTAGTTCGATTTAATTGTTTGAGGTGTTTCTATAACCAATAAGATATAAATGATAGCTTCATCGTTTGAAGTATTTCCATAACTAATAAGTCATAAGTAATAACTTTATTTGAATAAGATATTTTAGCTGACTGACTAAGCGAGTTCAAGCCTACCTTAGTTCGGTTTTATTATTTGAAGTATTTTTATAGCCAATAAGGCATAGGTAATAACTTCATTATTTGAAGTATTTCCATAGCCGACAAGGCATAGGTGATAACTTCATTTGGATAAGGCATTGTAGTTAATTAACTAAGCGAGTTGAAGCTACCTTAATTCGATTTGATTTAAAATCGAGACTCGATTTAGTTTTAAATTTAATTTGATTCAATTCAACATTTAGAACTTGATTTTGGCTTGAATCTAATTTGATTTAGTTTAATGTTCAGAACTTGATTGAATTGTAATTTATTAACTACTTTCGATTTCTTCTTCCCAAAACCTTTGGTGGTTAGGTTCACACTGATGTCTTATAGCATAACTAGGGGAACCATGTGAAATATCCATTCCAAGAATCATTGTTGGCGTTGATAGTGAGTATTCAATTTGCAATAATGAATTCAATTTATTAAACTTGGCATAGATTTTTAAAAGAACATTTGTCAAATACTGATCATTGACTTTAGCGAGAACAATATTAATTTTGATCCAAGTCTGATTTGATTTAGTTCAATATTCAAAACTCAATTTTGGCTCGAGTTTGATTTGTTCGATTCATATTGACTTTAATCTTGTATTGGACTCTTATCAGGTCTGGGTTTAGACTTTGGTTCAAATTCAAGTTAATTTAGGTTCAACTTGGTTTCAGTTCAGGATTAGCCTAGTTCTTATTTGACTTTGGGTTCAATTTGTCCCTCTTGACTTTTAGTTTTGAATTTGAGTTAACCCAATTATGGTTTAATTCAAACTCAATTTACTTTTAGATTGAATTGATTTAACCTATTTAGGGTTAGGTCTGAATTGATTTAGTTTGGATTGACTCAATTTGGATCGGATCCGATTTAACTTTTGTTTTAGTTTATTTAGTTGATCAATTTAGGTCAATTTGGTAGTTTATTTAAGCTAATTTAATTTTGTTCATTGAATTTAGCTTGATCCGAGAGCCCTCAAACTGTCATAATAAGTTTCGGTAAGTTCGTCGGCGTGCCTTAGAAGTATGAGTCCGAAAACTGGCTTAAGAAGTGTGAGCCCGATAATTGACTTATAAGTGTGAGTCTGAATATTAGCTTGAAGTGTGAGTCTGATTGTTGGCTTAAAAGTGCAAGTCTGAATACTAGCTTGAAATGTGAGCCTAAGGACTAGCCTATAAATTTAGTGAGTTCAAAGGCTAACTTAATTTTGATAGCCCGAAGGCTAGCCTGGTTTTAGTGGGTCTGAAAGCTAGCTTGTGTTCAGCAGACCTAAAGGTTAGCCGAATTTTGACAGGCTTGAAGGCTGACCTAATTTTGGTAGATCCAAAGGCAGTCTATAGTTTTGGCAGGTCCGAAGGTTGGCCTATAATTTGGTGGATCTAAAAAATAGCTAATTTTGGTAGGCCTGAAGGCTGGCCTGGTTTCAACAAGCTTGAAAGCTGACCTAAGTTCGACAGGCCCAAAAGTTGGTTGTATTTGATGGACCCGAAGGCTAGCCTAGTTTTGATAGGCCCAAGGCTGATCTAGATTTGACGAGTCTAAAGGCTGGCTTAGTTTTAGTGGGTCTAAAGGCTGGTCTAGTTTTGGCATACCTGAAGGTTGGTCTAATTTTGGTAGACTCGAAAGTTGGCTTGGTTTTAGTTGGCCTAAAGGCTTGTTTAGTTTTGGCAAGTCTAAATGCTAGCCTAAGTTCGGTGGGTCCGAAGGTTGGCATATTTTGTCAAGCCCAAAGGCTGATGTGATTTTGGCAGATCCAAAGGTTTGTCTAAGTTTGGCGAGCCCAAAGGCTAACCTAGTTTTGGCAGGCTTGAATGATGGTATAAGTTTAGCAAGCCCAAAGACTAACTTGATTTTGCTGGGTCCAAAAACTGGTCTATAGTTTCAGTGAGGCTGAAGGCTAGTCTGCTTTGGACAGGCCCAAAGGCTTGCCTATACTCAAAGTCATGAGTGGCTACAGTGATGATAGAGGTCCCTTGATGCACAAAGCCATAATTGGCTGATAGTGGTGATCAAATTCTATTATTATGCAAAGGGTGCAGGTGACTACAACATTGGTGGATTTGCTGATGATGGCTCTCATCGATGCACAAAGGATTACTAGTAGCCTTGGTATTGATAAAGCTTTACTGACATGTTAAAGATTGCGGATGACCATGGTAGTGGTGGTGCCGAAATCAAAGCCAAACCCTCTTACAACTAGCATCCAACTCTTTATTATTATTATTGTTTTCTTGAAATATGATCTTTCTCCATGTGGGCACTTCCCTTTTCATCATTTTTCTTTTTTTTACCAACTCCCCTCTATCTTTTAGAGATGGGAGTAACAAAATCTCTTCTCTTTTTTTCGACTTCTCTTCCTTCCCCTTCCCATTCTTCAGTGGGCTATAGTAACCTTATTTTATTATTTTTTTTGACTTTCGTCATTCTTTCCCAATCCTTCTTCCTCATTTTCTGTCTTCCACTATTCTTTTTTTCTTCCTCTGCTAAGCTTCACCTATGTCTGTGTTATTTTCTCTTTTTTTTTTTTACTCAAGCTTGTACTTTCTCCATCTTCTCTCCTGAGCAGCCCCCTTCTGCTTCCTTGGTTGGATCTTCACTGGAGGAAGGACGAGCCTTGCTCCTTTGAATCCGAGCCAAATCTAGCTGCAGATAGCGGCAGACAGGCTCGGGGGCACCGTTGGCACGGGAGGAGCTGGAGAGGAAGTGAAGTGTGATGCAGGCAAAACTAGGGCAGTGGGGGGCTCATTATGGCTAGTAGGGAAGTGAAGATAGAGCAGATGGGTGGAAGATGGCTACTGGTGTAGTGGGGTTGGCCATGGGTGTGGCAACTTGGGCACGCAATGATGCTCAAGCAAGGAGGCAACTGCATGGCGGAGGTTAGGCAAAGAGGGTAGCAAGTAGCGAAAGCTATCGACCACTATTGGAGGCCCTTTAGCGAGGTGGGTTGGGTGCCACTTGCAAGGTTGGTCAAATCAACTAGCAGGTGGTAGGACTATCAGATGATGATAATTGAACATTGGCAACCTAATAAAGTGCAGGCACATAGACCTATCACCAAAGGGCAAGCATAAGGCAGTGGTGCTTAGTGTAGCAGTGATGTGGCTAGGACACGAGACAGAACTATGGTTCCTTTGGAAGAGAAAGAGAAACTCAAGCAGTGAGAAAAGAAAGGGAAGGTAGAGATTACATGCTCTTGTTACTTCTTCCCAGCCGATTTGTTTTTCTTCAAAACTTCAATTCTTGATGATCTTCCTCTTAACTTAACTCTCTCAGAATCTTGCATTTGATCTATCTCTACGTGCTTCAACTGATCTCTTTTCTTTGATGCTAACTAGTTTATATAGGGTTTGAAGACATCGGGTTGGTTTGGCATGAATCTCATTCAAATTTGAATCAAAGATCTCATCTATTTCTTTCGTATGACTTCTATTTGCATTGGATAGTCATGGATGATATAGATGTGATTCACAAGATTGGATAACTATGTAGAAAGATATGGATGAGTATTTATTATTATACATAATAGTAATTTGAAAGTTATACTTATCTCGGATATTAAATTTATAGAGAGGCTATTTATAATTTTTTTCAAAAAATAGACTAAATTATAATTTTATGATTTTTTGCAGACCTTTTTGCAAAAAGAATTTATTTTTAAAATTTTAAAATTTTTAGAGTTCTTTCCGAACAAAATTTAGATTTATCCGTAAATAATTTTTTTTTTGAGAGACTAATTTATGAAGAGTTGAAATCTTGAGGGTTCATTTGCAAATAAAAATTTTTGAAGGGATTTATTTGTAAACCCTTTATTTCATAAGAATGAAATTATAATTATTGATCTTTTGAAGGATTTATTTACAAACTCTAAATTTTAGGGACTGATTTGTAATTTTATAATTTTATTGGACATTTTGTAAAATCTAGGGACCTATTTGTAAGAAAAATCTGAACAAGGACCTATTTATAAAGATTTATTCAATCTAAAGACTTATTTATAAAATTTTTATATTTTTGTCACTTTGGTCCAAATTTTAGAGGAATTTTGAGTCCAAGCATCCAACCCACTCAACCCATTTTAGTTTAGGCCTAAATTTTGTAAGAATTCAAGTTCAAATTAACCTCAATTTTTTGTCAAACTTAATTTGAGTCTAGTTTGATCCAATTTAGTTCGGGCTCGACCTTGTGTTGGACCCTTATCAATTTCTTAATGGATCCTTAACAAATCTTGAATCCAAACCCTTGATAGGCTTTTATTGGATCTTTAATGGATCTTGAACCTACTAAGTTTTTGATAAATCTTTAATGGATCTTGGATCCAACCCTCAATAGGCTCTTATTGGAATTTTTATGGATGTTGGATCCAACCCTTAATGAGTTCTTACTGGATCCTTTAATAGATCTAGGGTCTGATCTTTAATGGGTTCAAGTTCAAGTCAATTTAGCTTCAACTTAGTTTTGGTTTAAGCTCAACCTCATTTTGCTTTAGGTTCGATCTAGTTTTGGTTCAGGTATAACCTAGTTCTGGCTTAGATTCAACCTACTTTTGGTTTAGGTATAACCTGATTTTGGTTGGAATTTGAGTTTGATTTGACTCGATTAAGGTTCGGTTTGAACATGATTTAACCTAATCAGAGTTTGATATGAGCTTGATTCTACCCAATTAAGGTTTATTTTGAACTTGGTTCGACCCGATTAGGGTTTAAACTTGATTCAATTAGTGTTTGATTTGAATTTGGTTCAACCCTATTAGGGTTTGATTCCAACTTTGTTCGATAATTAGAATTCAGTTGGAACTTGGTTTGGCCTAATTAAGACTCGATTTGAATTTAGTTTGCCCCAACTAGTGTTTGATTCGAGTTTAATTTGATTTCGGATTAACCTAATTTGGACCCAATTGGGGTTGGGTTTGAATTGATTTGTTTTGAACTTACTCAATTTGGATTTTAAACCAATTCAATTTGAGTTTTAGTCTATTAATTTAATTAATTTAGGTCTATTTGGTAGTCCATTTGAGTCAAATTGATTTAATCAATTATTTGCTTTAGCCAAATTGGCTTAGTTTCAATATAATTATTTGAGATAATTTTTGTCATAATCAAATTTAATTAAAATATGATTAAAATCAAGACTTATATGAAAGTAAAGTATGGCTCAAATGTGGGTCTCAGTTAAAGTTAAATTACATTTTGAACATCAAATTGATCAAGTTCTAAATATTGAATTGAATCAAATCAATGATCCAAATCAAGTTTTAAATATCGAATTAAATCAAATCAAACTTGGGTCTAAATCAAGTTTTGAATATTGTAATGAATCAAATCAAACTTGGACCAAAGTCAAGTTTGAACTTCAAAACAAACTGAATCGGACTCAACAAAAATCAAGTCAGGGCTAGTTAACAACAAGCTTAAAATCATCGATGACACCACAAATTTAATTGACAATGAGCCAAGAAAGGCTATTGACCATCAAATTGAAGATGATTAGCATAAGTCAAGATTGCTAATTATTCTTTCAAATCAAACCAAACTAAGATAAGCTTAAACTCACTTAGTCAGTTAGCCAGATACCTTATTCAAATAAAATCAACCGACAATATGCTTAAAGTTGTCAACCACACTTCAAGACTAAGCCAACTCAAAAGTATTGACAATACTTCAAATTCAATCGACAACATACCTAAGAGGTCGTTGATTATTAAATTGAACCAAACCAAAGGCAAGCTTAAATATGCTTCGTCAATCAACCAAGTGCCTTATTCTAAAAAGTCAATTATTAATACTTAAAACTATCAATAAAACTTTGAGCTAAACTCGACATGTCGTTGGTAATGCTATCAAAAAAAGTTAATCACTAACGCTTAAAGCTATTGACAACACTTCAAGTTAAACCTAATGAGTCATTAGTAATACTATCAAAAGAAGTTAATCACTAATGCTCAAAACTATCGGTAACACTTCAAACTAAATCTAACAAGCAATCGGCAACACTATTAAAAGAAGTTAATCATATAAACTCAAAGATATCGGCAACACTTTGAGCTAAACTCGATAAGCCTTCAGTAACACTATCAAAGAAGTTAATCACCAATCCTCAAAACTATTGGCATAACTTTAAGCTAAACTTGATACTTTATCAATAGCGCTATCAAAGAAAGTTAATCCCTAACACACTCAAAACTATTAGCCAAACTTCAAGTCTCTCACACTAATTCCTCTCTCATCTTCTTTTATGTCCCTCTAAATGACACTATCAGAGCTCAATAGAGTCAACTGACCTAGGTCAAGATAGTCAGCCACACCCTGGAATCTAGTCAAATTATCAACATCCACTAAGGTTCATATCAAGTGTCCGTCTGAGTCAAATTCTACTCATTCCAGTACATAGGAGCAGGGTAGTAGCAAATACTCTTTCAATTCCTTTTCTTATTTCATGTTATTTATGGATTTAAATTCTTTAAATTGGAAAGTGAGAGTATGCCTATAGTTAAGCCATATATCTCTTTCTTAAAATCAACCAAATGATGCTTTCTTATTTTCTTTTGTGTCTCTATTTTATTAGCTATACTTTTTAGAAGATTTCTGACAATTGTCGGGGTAATTAATAATAGGGGCTTCCACCTATTGAAAGTTATGTTTCTACAATACTTGATTATGCACTTGAACAGTCATAGTTTTTTATTTGTTATTTTGAGATTACTTCTTAGGATCTTTCGCTATCCCGAGTGGTCAATTTTGGCTCCACAAATATTTATTTTAAGTTTTTTTTTGGTTAATAATTTGCAAAGGTTGTCATAATAAATGGATAAAAGCTATACATCTACAAAAAATTCATCTTGTTGGAATGTCAATTTTAGTTACACTTGAGGTTGTAATTTAATTGTCACTTAATGAATTAGAAACCCAAGATTTGTAGGGCACTTATCCATGGACAGAATTAATTGGGAAATAGATTTTTTTTCATCACATGATATATGGTGGTTAGAAGAACTATCATTCCCATGTATGAACGGACCCCCCTACATTCTAGCATTTAGTAGAAATTATGCGAGATAGACTTCTACTTTGGGATACTAAATATGTGATAATTGAGGTGCAATTGGCCATTTTTCTATATAACTATTAGCCACAATACTAAGAGTAAGGGTGTGATGATCAACTTATACAGATCTAGAAGGCCAATAAGTCATTATTTCAATATAGTACTAAGGGCAATTAGGGCAATCAAGAATGATTTCATCCATCAAGCCATTGCCAACACATATCCTATTATTAGTAACTTCTCAAGTTACTAACCTCCATGTGGGATCCAAACTGACCATTCAGAATAGCAAAGACCCTGAGGAATAATCTCAAAATAACAAATCAAAAGTATGGTGGTTTGAATGTGCAATCAAGTGTTGTGAGAACATAACTTCTAATTGGTGTAAATCTCTATTGTTAATTACCTCAATAATCATCATAAATCTTTTAAAGCGAGAAACCTAGCTAATAAAATAGAGACACAAAAGGAAAAAGCATAATTTGACTAATTACAAAGAAAAACGGTACATGGCTTAAGTAAGGGCATACCCTTAGTTTACAATTTAAAGAATTTAAGTTCATAAATAACATGAGATAAGAAAGGGAATGGAAAAAGGCTTGATGCTCACGCTACCCTGCTCCCACGCGCTGGACCATGCAGAGTCTGGCTCAGGTAGGTCCTAATTTGACCGTTGATGGATGTTGATAATTTAGTTTAATGGTATCATCTAGCAGGACATTGAAGGTGATAAGGAGTTTGAAGTGTTTTCAATAACTTTGAGCTTCGGTAATAACTTCAATTGATGATGTTACTAGTAGCTTATTGTGATTGGCCTGAAGTATTTTCGATAGCTTTGAGTTTTGGTAATAACTTCATGATTTTAAGTATTTTCATCAGCCAATAAGGCATTGGCAATGAATCCATAGTTTGAAGTATTTTTATAGCCAATAAGGCATAGGAGATAACTTCATTTAGTTTGAAGTATTTGCATAGCAAATAAGGTGTAGATGATAGCTTCGTGATTGAAGTGTTTCCATAGCCAGCGAGGGGTAGGCGATAACGTTATTTAGTTTGAAGTATTTTCATAGCCAATAAGGTATAGGTGATAATTTTGTGGTTAAAGTATTTCTGTTAGCTAATAAGACATAGGTGATAATATCATAGTTTAAAGTATTTTCATAAGTAATTAAGCATAAATTATAACTTTGTTGATTTTGAAATATTTTCATACCCAATAAAGCGCATGCAATAACTTTGAAGTATTTCCATAGATAAGGCGTAAGTGTTAACTTTGAGGTTTAAAGTGTTCTATAGTTGATAAGGCATAAGCAATAACTTTATTTGACAAGACATTATAGTTGATTAACTAAGTGAGTCGAAGCATATCTTAGTTCATTTTGGTTGTTTGAAGTATTTTTCATAGCTAATAAGGTGTAAGTGATAACTTTATTATTTGAAGTATTTTCATAGTTGATGAGGTATAGACAATAACTTCATTTATATATAACCTACCTTAATTCGATTTGATTTACGAAATATTTCCATAGCCAATAAGGCATAAGTAATAACTTCATCATTTGAAGTATTTACATAGCCAATAAAGTGTAGATAATAATTTTATTTGAATAAACCGTTGTAACTATTTAACTAAGTAAGTTTAAGCATATCTTTCGGTTTGACTTGTGAAGTTTTTTCATAGTCAATAAAGCGTAGATGATAACTTTATCATTTGAAGTATTTTCATAACCGATAAGGCGTAGATGATAATTTTATTGATTTTGAAGTATTCTATAGCCGATAATGTATAGACGATAACTTTATGATTCGAAATATTTTCATTAGCCAATAAGTCATTAGAGATAACTTTATGGTTTGAAGTGTTTCTATACCTAATAAGGCATAGGCGATAACTTCGTGGTTGAAGTATTTTTATAGTCAATAAGGCATAAATGATAACTTTATGGTTGAAGTATTTCCATAACGAATAAGGCATAAGGGATAACTTTGATTGAACAAGGTGTTGTAGTTGACTAACTAATAGAGTTAAAGCCTACATTAATTCGGTTTGTAAGGTTTGAAGTTTAGACTTGACTTTGGTTAAAATCTGATTAAATTTACTTTAATGTTTAAAATTTAATTGAATTGTGATCCACTAACCCCTTCTTAAGGAATAATGACATATTTCTATTCTCTCTTTCGAAAATCTTTGGTGATTAGAGTCCACATTGATGCTTTATAGCATAATTAGAGGAACCATGTGAAATATCTGTTCCCAAAATTACTATTGACATCGCCAATGAATATTCAATTTGCAATAATGAATTTAATTCGATAAGCTTGGCATTAATTTTCAAAAGAATATTTGTCAAGTACTGATCATTGACTATAGTGGGAGCAATATTGATTTCCATCTAAGTTTGATTTAATTCAGTTTAATATTTAGAACTAGATTTTGATTTGAGTCTAATTTAATTCAATTGGGATTGGGATTCAACCTTTTGTCTGGCCTTCATCAGGTTTTTATTAGATCCTTAATGGATATTAGATCCAAACATTGATAGTTTCTTATTGGGTCTTTAATAGATCTTAGATCTAACTCTTGATGAAATCTTAATAAATCTTTAATGATTTTATATTCAACCCTTAATAGGTTCTTGATAGATCTTTAATGAATTTTGAATCAACCCTTAGTGGGTTCTTAATGAATCTTTAATGGATTTTAAATCTGACCTTTAATGGGATTTTAATGGATCTTTAATAAATTTTGGATTTGACCCTTAATGGGTTAATGGATCCTTAATGGATTTGGGTTCGAATCTTAGTGGACCTAGATTCAAGTTCAAGTTGATTTAGCTTCAACCTGATTTTGGTTCATGCTCAACTTGATTTTTGGTTCAGATTTAATCTGGTTTTGACTTGAATTTGAGTTTGGCTTAACCCAATTAGGGTTTAGTTTGAATTCGATTTAATTCAATTAGGGTTTGATTTGAATTTAATGTACTTTTGAACTAACCTGATCTGAACCTGATTGGGGTTGGGTCTGAACCGATTTGGTTTAGATTAACTCAATTTGGATTTTGAGTCTAGTTCGATATAAGTTTTATTCCATGTATTTGATTGACTTTAGTCCATTTAGTGATTCATTCAAGTCAATATAATTTTATTTATTCAATATGATTGAATCACTTTAATTCAACCACTTTAGCTTAATTAATTTAGTTCAAGAGCCCTCGAACTGTCATAATGAATTTGGGTGAGTCTGCGGGCTAACTTTGAGTCAATCTGGATTTTCGGCGAAATCACAAGTTGACATTAGTCCAAATAGACATTTGACAAACCTGCAAACTGGCCATAGTCTCAACAGACATTCGATGAGCTCACAAGTTAGCCTTAATCCTAATAGATGTCCGATAAGCTCACGAACTAGTCTTAGTCCAAATAGATATTTGGCAAATTTGTAAGTTGATCTTAGTCCAAATAGATATTTAGTGAGCTCGCAAGCTCACCTAAGTTCAAAATTGGTTTTGAGCGAGCCTGTAAGCTAGCCCTAGACTAGGGTTAACTTTTAGGTGAGCCCACAAGCTGGCCCTAGGTCGATGGTGGAGGTCCATCATTGTGTAGGTGGACCACGGCGTGAGCATGAAAATGACATTTGTGCAAGCATGGACACATTAGAGATGAGCAAGGCCACGAGTGACCGCAGGCATGAAGCGAATTAGTTCCGCCTTCCTTTGAATATTCTCCTTCGATGCACCTCTGATGTAGGCCTTCTATCTTTTTTTAAAAAAGTTTTATTTTATTATTTTATTATATTTTGTTTTAGCAGATCAACTTCTCTTCCTTTTCCTTTTTTTGGCCGAATTTTTCTTTTTTTTGGCCAACAACCTCTTTTTCATATTTTTTTTTAAATCTCTTTTATTCCCTTCACTTCTTCTTCTCCCATATCCCTCTTCTCAAAAAATCCCATCGAGCCTTGGCCTATTCCCCTTGATCTCATGACCGAATCCAACCTAGCTCTAATGACAGGTGACAAAGAGCCTGCTGAGGCTACGTAGACGTGGAACAAAGACAAAAGGGCTACTGATGATGTCAGATCGTGTGGGGAGAGGGCTACTGGTGATGGTGAACTATAGGTTGCCGAACACGGATGGGGAAGGTTTGGATTGGGTCGTCGACATGAAGGAGCATAGAGAGAGACGGTCTGGTGGCCAGCGAAGCGCAAATCTCCAGAGGAGCTCGCCGAGGCGAGCAGTGAGGCTAGGGTTCCAGTGAGCTTGGATTCCAACGAGGGGCGACACAGGTATGGGCTAGGGTCTCGGTGTAGAATTAGTCATGACACTAGAACAATTCCTTGTTGTGGGGAAGTGGTGCGATGAAGACTATTAATGTGGGAGGACAAAGAAAGAGGAGAGAAAAAGGTGGAAAGCTCACATAAAAGATGAGAGAGCTAAGTGAAAGAACTCACCCAATCTCTAATTTTTGGATATAAGTTTTTATTTTTCTTCTCATATTTAACATACCAATTCCTAGTTCTCAAGTTATCCTCTCCTTTTTGTTAGGGTTACAAGGCTTATATAGGAATTGAGAAGAGAACAGAATTACGATTTGAATCACAAAAATAATTGGATTCTCCCTTCAAAATTTGAATCGATGATCTGTTTATTTGGTTATGGATGAGAGTCGTTATGGATGTGAATTCTTTGGTTTGGATGAGGATAAGATCCTCAGTTTAGATGTTTGAATTGTAGATGAAAATCTTGTTCAAATTTCAAATTATGGTTGAAATTGTATTCTTTTCAAAATTACGAAATTTGGGAGGTTATTTGCAAAATTTTTCAGAGAATTTAGACTAAATCGTAATTTTATGAATTACAGGGATCTTTTTACAAAAAGAATTTATTTGTAAAGTTTCAAAATTTTTAGTGTTTTTTAAAATAAAATTTGAATTTATGTGTAAATAAGAACTTTTGAAGGATTTATTTGTGAAAGTTGGAGTTCTAGAGCTTTATTTGCAACTATGAAATTTTGAGGAGTTTATTTGTAAATTTTAGATTTTGCAGAGACTAATTTATAATTTTAATATTTTATTAGATTTTTTGTTAAATTTTTATTACAGAGACCTATTTATAAGAAAAATCCCGCTGGGGACCTTATTGTAGGAATTTATTTGATGCAAAAAACCTATTTTGTAAAATACTTACATTTTTTATTTTAACTCAGATTTTAAATAAATTTTTGGATCTAATTTTGGTCTCATATTCGGCTCACTCAGCTCACTTTAGTTTGAGCCCAAATTTCTTAAGAAATTAAGTCTGAATTAAGCCCAATTTTTGGTCAAATTTGATCACATTTTGGATTTAATTGAGACCCACACTTGAGCCATAATTTAGTAGCATACAAGTTTTAATTTTGATCATATTTTAATTAAATTTAATTGTGGCAAAAATTCTAAAACACTCGATTCAATGTACAATATGATGTTCAAACTTGTTACTTTTCATGTTGTAACATTTTTGTGTTTCTTGATTAGGATTGCATCGGCCATTGATGCATATGTGCGTGTTGAGGATCAACCTCAGTTCCATGAATGAAAAGAAATTACACAGAATGTATTATGTGCTATTGATCTAAGTTTGAAGTTTTGATACATCCTTGAAAGGGTTAGCGAATAATCTTGTCATCTTGAAAGATGTCATTTTTCAACTGCCATATGATAGGGTTAGGTTGATTGGTTGACCACATTAAATTGCAATTTTTTCTTCAACATTAGTAGATATATAAACATGAAATTCTAACTTTGTATTATTGTCTGTTTGTGTCGTTAGGTAAACATTTCTTAGTGGATGCTAAGTATACAATAATGCCATAATTTATTGCTACATATAGAGGAATTTGTTACAACCTGAAGGTCGAACACCTCAGAATGCAAAGGAGTTCTTCAATCTATGTCATTCTTCATTGAGAAGTAAAGTGGAGCGAGCATTTGGGTTATTGAAAAGATCTTGAAGGGAGAGCCTCACTTTCTATGAAAAATATATATTGATATAGTTTGTGCATGTTGTATGTTACATAACTATATTCTGACTATGCATCCTACTGATTATTTGATGAATAAGTTATTGTGAGCAGAAAAAGAAGAAGGATAAGAAGAAGAAACCAAAACTATGGACTACTAGCTAATGTCAATGCCAACAAGTCAAAAGCACCAACATAAAGTGAGACAACATTGGGTTTAGTTACAAGACTCAATTACAGAGGCAATCTAGGCTGATTATAATCCGTAGAACTTAGATTTATGTGGTGCACGATTGGAAAGACATTATTAGAATGTTTTGACTTGTTATTTATTTATTTATGTTTTAGGAATGACTTGTTTTTCCATTGCATTCACTATATACTTGTATTTTTATCTTGTTGTATTTCATGATCATTATACTTGCCTTTTCCTTGAAGGTCATGGATCTTTTAGGTTCAGTTGATGGGAGTACACCTCTTGGTGATTTGGGTGATTCCCTATTCAAAATTCCACCAACTGATGCCTCCACATTAGATGGAATAATGAAGGGTAAAGGGAAGAAGGGCCCAACAAAAGGTGGTGCAAAAGGACTTCTGAATTTTAATCCACTTCCTGACAAATGAAGCAAAAAATGGCATTCGTGTGAACAAAAGTTTCAAAAAATTTCTTTCATTGTGTTTGCACAGGCTGTGAATATGACTTTCAATGAGACATTCACTATATAGCATGTGGAGAACCATTACTATATGCTAAAAGAGAAATATTCCAAGATTAAGATAGACAAAGAAACTAGGGGGCCTAAACCTCCAACATATTGGAGGGATGAGTTGTATTCTATGGTCATGGCCTTTTGTGGATATTCAACTCCTTGAGAGTGCTTACAAGCACATGCATGACTTAGATGCTGAGAGAAGGGCATTGTGAGAGGGATGGATCATGAACTTTGGTTGGACTAAGGTTTGCAAGTGGCTTCCTAGACTAAAAACTTTATGATATTTGACTCTACCTAACTAAAAGTGGCCTTGGCAATGTGTTTTGAGGCCTTGAATGTTGACTATATTTTGATTCTAGACCCATGATATATGACTTAAGACTAGTAGGTATCATTTGGTTTGGAATCAAGATCAGGATTAGTAATTTTCAGAACTATTTTTTTCTTACAAAATTAATATTACTTATTTTACACCATTATTAAATTAAATTATTATAAAAACTTAAATATTTTTTGAATTTTAAACTATTGTAGCATTAATTTTCATAAAAAGATATTAGTTTATAAAAATAGTTTACTAGTCTTAATCCTAATCTTGATCCTGATCCCGAACCAAATAGTGCACTATTTATTTTCTACTTACTATTTATGGTCATGACATTTGTTTTGGTTATTTCATTAGGTTTTACATCTTTTGTTACTAAGGTCAACTATGCATCATATATTTATTTTTTACTACTACTACTACTTATTCTTATAGCATTTATTTTGGTATTTTATTCAATTTGTACATGATTTGATTCTAAGACTAAATGTGTGTTATTGTGTGTTTAATTACTACTACTGCTTATTCTTAGGTATATATGTTAGTAATTTATTTATCTTGTGTAAGATTTATTTTTGTGGCTGATTGTGTGTCATTGTGTGTTTAACATTTGTTATTGTCTATTATGTGAACATATACATTAGTATCGAGTCTGTTTCTAAGGTTGATTGTGTGGCTTTGTATGATTACTTTTTTTGCCAGAATTTATTTTTTATTGCATTCTTTATCATAAATCTGATAGCACTACAAGTGGATTTCAAATAAAGTTCTACACCTTGCAACTTGACATATAACAATAATTAGTTCATATTGCACAAATAACTTTATTATCGATAATATTATGTATGCCACAAGCATTAGTCTTATTTGAGGCAACATCTTATTTTGCTTCATCAACATTACATTCATTTCATTCTTAATATCTTTAATTTGATACTTTAGGTCGATGGTTGAATGATAGTAGTAATTAATCTATTGAAAATAGTTACAATAACATCAGCCATATGACTACAAAAATAGTACAAAATAAGCATAACAAAATAAATTTTATAGACTATATAATTTAATTACCAAAAATAATTACATACCTCCCATAAAGGACAATGATAAAGTCTAAACTCTACATAATTGGATGTCCATGCATATTGGTGGATTGTTTTTCCTCGCAGTAGCATGACTATGAAAACTTGAGCTAAGGTTTTAACTCATATTTAATTGCTATATTGCCTATTATATTACCTCATTTTTTATAATCTCGAAACAAAAAGTTGTTAAGTTGTTCAAAAAATAGTCATTGAATTTTTCAAAAAATAGCTACTGATATATTTAAAAATTAGCCTTTGAACTTTTTAAAAAAACTAATCATTGAGTCATTTTTATAATAGAGTATATATACAAAAATTCCATAACTTAATTTATTATTTTATTATTTATATTTAATTATATCATAAAATTAAACATGTTATTATATAGTAATTTTGAATTTAATATTATAATCTTATTTATTTTATCTTTTCTTAATAATTATTATGTCCTTGACTAAAATAACTATTCTCAGCTTCACCAACTTTTTGGTATCTTATTAAACACTCAACATTATGGAATTCACATTTTACTTCAAAATATTTTTACTAAACACCTAATGTCAGGAACCCACAGGACTCAAAAAAATTTTATTTTTCACACAATTTATTAAATAATCAAAATTCACACTTTGGTGGTTTCTTCCAATTTTCACTTCCATTATTTTTATAATTTTGGTGACTTCCAAGAATAGGAAGAAGAGAGCACAGAGACGATGGATCAGAGAAAACATCAGGAGAAGAAGGTGATTTTTTACCATATTTTTTTCTCTGTTATTGTTCTTCCTTCCTCCTCCCTGCTCTATTTTATGTGAGGTCATAGTCTACGTCGTACCTGTTGCTGATCTAATCTCCCAGTGATCCCCATTTCCACTCTGGCACACACGCATTGTTACTCTGGCCCATCTACACGAGTCCATAATCACTCTAACCTTCCCAGCTTGCTCTTCCTCCCCTTCATCACACACCAATGTAGCTAGGCTCACACAATCCCAACAACGACTAGAGCTTCCCTTGCGGCCCTTGCGGCCCTTGCGTAACTTGAGTAGAAGTCTCCACTGTTGATACTCTGTTGCGAAAAATATCGATGTCCACCACAATTCACAATATAGAGGAAGAACAGAAAAGAGGAAAAGATAGCACACAAGAGATATATGTGGGAAGACGATCCAGAGAATATTGTATTAATGAGGAAGAGAAAAGAGAAGATTACAACAACGGAGACGAAACTCCAATATCACCAACTCTCCCTCTCTTTTTCTATATCTTGAGGCCCTTACATCAATGGTGTATCAATTGTGTATTTATAGATGTGGCCTAATGATGTTTGAGTCAAAATAGAAGACTGACTCAAATAAGACTTCTACTAATTTAAGACTTCTAGAAAATAAATCTAGATAAGGATTAGGCCCATTAATATAATTAAGACTATCCGAAAAATCCGGATTCGAGACACCATAAAGCCAACAATCTCCACTTTGGCTCGAATCATCTTATTCTCTGAATTTGAATCTTCAATAGATGTCTTTACCATTACCTCCTGGGATAGGATCAACGACCTTGAATATTGATCAAGTCCAAACAGAGGGTGAACTTATCAATCGGAATCACCTTCGTCAACATATCTGCAGGATTTCTTGAAGT
>RXID01014280.1:0-44208 GCA_005019695.1 Trichopus zeylanicus subsp. travancoricus | reverse complement strand
AAATTGTTGGTATGAACCTAATCTTAATGGCCACTGTAAATATGCAGGGGCGTGGAACTGTTGTAACTGGCCGTGTTGAACAGGGAAAAATTAAAGTTGGAGAGGATGTTGAAATCTTGGGCTTAATGCAGGTAAATTGCATACCAGAATTTGAAAGTCATATGGGTTTTGTTTTGGTTTACATTTAATTATTTGGAAATTTTGACGTATCAGTAATAATAGTTGCATTTGTGCAGATTCATCATTCATTTATTGAGTTATTGCAGCATGTCTTATTGGGTTTCATCATTTGTGTTTTTGATTTTTCTTTGTCTTCACTTCTCTATCAGGGTGGTCCCCTGAAGACTACTGTTACCGGTGTAGAGATGTTCAAGAAAATCTTGGACCATGGGCAGGTATATTTTGTTTAGAACAACCTTCGCTGTTTTCCACATCAAATAAATAGTACTTTGCTAAATATACAATGATATCTTTATGCAGGCTGGTGACAATGTAGGTCTTCTTTTACGTGGTTTAAAACGTGGTGATGTACAACGAGGACAGGTATGTATTGCAGAGGAATCTCCCATTGCAAGATTCTTTTGGTTTGGGGCACCTCATGGGCTTTTTCTCAAGCAACTGATTTCCAACAATGCAAAATGTATTATTCTAATTTTCTTTTTAAATAAAACCCTGTATTCCATTGGAACTTCTTGTGCTGACAGTTATACTATCATCTGTCAGTTTCAATAAAATTTTATTTTCATTATTATGGATTCTTCTTTGTTATAGTTCGCAAATCCTAAAAGTGGAGGAATGCTATGGCCCAAATGTTATGATCAAGTTCTATCAACTTTATGTTTGTCTGATCGTATGGTTTTATCTGCATTTCATTTCCATGTAACATAGTGTTCATTTATATTTCCATGTAGAGGCACTATTTCCTATTTCCAATGTATGTTATTATTTCTGGGTTTCATTTTTCTTTATGGATGATATTTCAGGTAGTGTGCAAGCCTGGTACTGTCAAGACATATAAGAAATTTGAGGCTGAGATATATGTGCTCACAAAGGATGAAGGTGGTCGTCATACGGCTTTCTTTTCCAATTATAGCCCTCAATTCTATATGAGGACTGCAGATGTCACTGGGAAGGTTGAGTTGCCTGAAAATGTAAAGATGGTGATGCCTGGAGATAACGTGACAGCGGTCTTTGAGCTGATAACAGCTGTTCCACTTGAAGCGGGTAATATTTGATGCATTCCATCTTCGAAAATTGTGAAATAGGATGTTGAAATATGGGGTTTGACCGTAATCGATACTGTAGGTTATGTAAAATGTTTTTTCGTATGGAAACACATTATATTTTATTTGTTTCTAATTTAGAACTAGTCAAGTGGAAACAATATGAGGGCCCTACCATGGAGTAGTAGTTAGGATACTTACAAAAGATAGCAGTTTGTGTATTTTGTCTGGGCTTAATAATCACAATAAAAGCATTGCAATGTCTCTAAACCATTGATCCTTAGCTGCACTCAACATTAAAAAGCAATATATTTAGTCTAAGGAACAGTTTTTTGATAATGAAATCTATGTTACATCAGTACTTGGATTTGTGGATGTCTTATATTACCAGCAACTTTCTTTCACCCCGTTGACTTTCTAGCTTTTGTTTCTTCTAGTTAAAGCCTTTTTGTTTGGAGCCACATTTCCTTGTTTGAGATAATTCAAAAGGTCATCAGCTCTCTTTTATCAGAAAAAGTTATGGTACCATGAAGAACTTGTCAGATCCACATTTGACATTGTTTTTGCTTCAAATTTTAATGGAGAAGCATGCTTCATGACACAAAATGTATATACATTTACACACTTTATTTCCTTGTTATTGGTTTTAACGGCTATATATTCTTTGATTTTCTTGCATCTTACCTGACTTTCCTTAGATTCTTAGGTTCTTTTATTTATTTATTTGTTTTTTGGAATGTAGGCTTTTCTTAGATTCCTCACTTTAAAATTGCTGTACTAGCTTATTTTGTTATTCTTGGACATTCTATGAGATTTTACAACCAGGAATTTGCATTAGATCATATTGTTTATTAAATTTTACCCTTTGATATTTATTCTCTATTTATTTCAACAGGGCAAAGATTTGCCTTGCGAGAAGGTGGTCGCACTGTTGGTGCTGGAGTTGTCTCAAAGCTGATCAATTGAGGCTTACTTGGGTGTGCCACTTCAGGCTTTTTGTGGTCTCTCTACTCACAAAGAAGTTGTTTTGTTTGGCCACACTAGTTTTGATTCAAGTTTTGATTCAGATAGATTCAGAATCTCACTAAGGTGATCTAGTGTGATTCTTTGCTCAATGCACCATACATAGAGGCTGGAGAGATAATATTTGGATTAATTTCCTTTGTTCTTTTAGGGAACAATGTGGCTCTTTTCCTCATTGATGAAGTTTATGTTCCTCAAATTAGTTGTAGCATGAATAAATCTTTGAAGACAGACTAGATTTGCATAGAGAAGCCATCAATGTTTTCAGAGCAGACATAGTTTCTTTGAATCTCATTTTCTATTGTTGTGGTTTGGATGCTCTATTTTTCTCTCATTCGAGTATTTTGGAAAGTCATATACAGCTGATAATATTGTCAAAGTTCTGAATCATAGCCCCTGTTCACAGCATTTTTTATTTTTTATTTTTTTTAAAGTCATTTACACCTTGGCATTTTAGCTTCCATATGACACGAGATCAAATTGTCCAGTTCTCATCATTTTAACCAAATAAATTTGAACTACATCTGAATTATTTCCTTGATTATCAACATTGAAGTAAATTTGCTACTTATTTTTTTTTTGTTGAAAATGAGTTATACAGACGCAAAACCTTAAAATATAGCAATGTCATGTAGGTGCTTTCAACAGAGGTGTTGAAAAATGAATGTTTTTTTAAAATAAACATTAAGGTAGGCGCTTCCCAAAAAAATCCCAACAATTATAAGCTAACACATCTAAATAAGAAAAAAGAAATTCAAACTGCTGACACATTGGATAATGAAGTTGATGGACAAAACGTCATTATTAAATCAAAATAATCCATATTGAACTCAGGCCTGTAATAAAACAACCCCTCACAAAAATGTCCAGACAAGAAAATAAACAGTAGCCAGTAGTAGAGCAAAAAACACAACTTTATGATGTTAATAAGCTCTAGGATGCTTGCTTTTCATCAGCGGCAGCTTCAAATGTTTCACCAGGAACAAGATCAGGGACCTCGTCATTGTCATCCTGTTTGTCAGTACCAGCACCGGGCACCTGCTTTTGGATTTGCTCCGCAAGTCTCCTCAGGTTGTCCAAGTTATCAGTACCTACACGAAGCAATTTCAAATTTACAATTGTAATCATAGATAATTGAAGCTGCCAATCTTGACAGAGTGCTGCCTTGATGCATTAGCGATCTCTTGTGATCCTGATGGAAAGCAGCACGGTGAATATGAAAATCTTTGCCAAGAACATTTGATCCTTATAAGGCTTTTAGGGGTTTTTGCATATGTATACATACCCCAAAAGCTGGGAAAATTCATGTGCATGACAGAAGAAGTTGAATTTTGAATGTCCGCCACTCCAAAAAAAACCAAAATCTACGACAAATCTTTGGCTGAGGGATATGCATGCAAAAGGTTAGAGTATATATGCAAAATAATTTTGCATACATAACCTTCAACACATCTTAAAAAGTAGGCTCAAGAAGCACGCACATAGGTTCAGTGGGTATGTAGGAGTATTCAACAAAAGACAGTACAAAATTTTCTGTATTACATATCCAAATATCCCCAGTTTTCATCACATATTGTCATATTGCAAGTACCAAAAGCTAGAAGCATAACAAGATTGTAAAAAAAGAAGAAACAAAAGCAGAAGTGGAAATGTTTCAGGTTTGTTTAGGCAGTAATAACTAAAAGGAAAGCAACCAACACAGTTGTTTGATGGGGGCCAAAATGGGTTATGGAAATAGAAATAATTGGATTTGTAAGAAAAGATATGACAAATAGTGCTCTATATATGCAGAAAAAAAGTGGAAGAAACATTAAATTAAAATACCAGAGGCATACCTAGTTGTCCAATGATCCCAGGTAGCACATCCTGAAGTTCTGTCATCAGGCAAATCCATTGTGAGTACAGGGCAAATTATGAATAGATCAATTAAAATTAGATAAAAGTTTTATCAAACAAGTTCCACTTATATTGGTTAGAAACAACTGAAAAGCAGAGGAGGCAAACTGTTCATAGTGTAAACAAACTTGATATTTCTGAAGTCCACAGTCCAAACTACAAAATTTTAATGGTAGAAAACCAAACACAATTATAATTTTTTATTTCATAAAATATTATAGGAGCAGAATTTACTCTTTGTCTGAGAAGAACCGCTAACAACCCATGTATTGGCTGCAATGGAGGCTTGAACTAAAAGAAAAACAAAATGAGAGAATATACAAGCTGGTTTAACGAAACAAATGGATACTGTGCCATTCGGATGTGATAATACCTTTGGGATTCACAAATTGGATGACAAGATCATCTTTAAAAATATTGACTTCCTCTATAGCAGGAATGGTGTTAACCCCAATTCTCTTGAGGGTGCTCTGAAGACGCTTATCATCTGTTGTTGTAGTCTTGTGAACTGCCTTCTTCTTCCTAGGCGAAGCACACAATAAATTCACATGGTTTACAACAGAAAAGAAATCCACAACCCTTGTCAACACAAGCATTTCTAGCATTAGAACATGAAAGATCCAGCAAATTTATCTTCCAAAGGCTAGTTTCTGTTGTCGTTATCCATATACCTCCTTATTTTTCTAAAAGATGAAATTCCAGACATACTTGGATTGAAATATAAATCATTTGTATTTCTGCATGGTATTCATCCTACTCATGCTATTGTACACTATACCAGTGTACATTGCATACGATGACACAATTCTCTCTCATTAAAAAAAATATTAGGAACACAAAAAGGGGGAAAATCTAGCAAAAGCCTGCAAAATGGTTCTTACAAACTCTCATCTTAACTAGACAACAAGGTAAATAAATTTCAGAATTAAAATTCAGTACCTCCGCATGCTGCCCTTCCCACCAGTGCGTACTGCACCTGCCATTCTCATGAGCCTCTCCCTATCCATCTGGATAAGAAAAATATTGCCAATAATTGATGAATAATTATTTGTGACTCGAACCAAATTAGAAACATACAAAAATTAATAACTACAAGTTAAATTATATTGTGCATGCACTAAATAATGGAGCATGATTCAAAAAAGGAAAAGCAAATAAATGATAGCCAAGTTCTTTGAGCAACCAAAATGGTAGCAAAGTTTATTCTGCTCAAAATGCATCAAAACATAATTCTCTAAGTGTAAAATATGGGAGATGAATTAGATGATAATATTGCACGAAGAAACTTTTACATGCATGTCCAAAACAACACATGCATACTTGTGACTTGCGGAAAGAGTGTAACAATGCAACTATTCTTATTTTGCCAGAACCAAAAATTATTTCAATAAGTTAAATGTCATAAACTTCCGAAAACCAAAGAACTGTAAATGGAGCCTTTTGGTTTGTCAGAAGCACTAACCATCGTTCATGCTTAAAAAGATGGAATAGGGATGATCAGCCTCATTCCACTGAAACTTACTCCTCTAGTAGCTAATAATCATGGTGAAAAAAATTGATACTGCTATCCATATTTTTCCAATTAGATTCAAGTAGAATGTTAAAAAACACATCATAAGTTGGCAATAATACATGAAAACTCCTTGAGAATATGAAGTCAAAACCACAAAAAGTGTAGTACTGACGGGAAAACCCAACAATTAGTTAGCTGAAGTGCATATGCCAATATTTTTCGATAAACAGTCAGTTCCACTTTGGGGAAGGAATTATATTTGTATATAGACTAATAGTCTCTGACTTCGTTGGATTTTATAATTTTATTATTGTTGTTGTACCGGACATACAACTGTATCAGTCCCGATATCAGGGGTACCATGAGCATATTTGGGTTTACATAAAAAATATTTCTTTACGGAAAACACTTTCTAGAAGTCACAAGCCAAATAAACATGACATCAAACTCATTTCATGCCATAGGAATCTTGATTGATTTCAACAAAAAGAACAAAGGTAAGCCGAGGAACTCAACAGGAAAATTGAAGTACATGTAACACAATCATATTTCTTCACACAATCTACGGCATTACTGCTCAATGTTACCATACTAAAAATGGTGCACAAATTTTGTGCTTTTTATGCGATAATATCACTCGATCTGAATCAGCCAGCCAAACATCAGGTCAGTATATTTAGCAAACGGACACTAAGAAAGTTCATTAGAGAAATCAGAAAGACTCCAAATATAAGACCACATCAAAAGCATATCGCAAATACAGATAACTAGAAAAGTATATCTAGGCAAATCATCGATAACATATCATAAACTAGCTCCTTCCCTACAAATGCAGAACAAGCACACTTTTTGCCTCGCAGCCTTAACCCTAAGTCCTAAAAATTACAGCTCCATCACCTATGCCGAACAGATTGACACTCGAAACACAAAAAACATGCAAGCCGATGCAAAAGCGAGCAAATCCAAGCAATTACTCGAACAAAATCGGTTTTACTAGAAAAAAAAAATATCAAATTTGCTCACTAAAAGACAAATAACCAAAGAAATCGACCATCGAGGGCGGCAAGGAGAGATCCAAAAACAGACTATTCGTTCCAGAAATCGAATTAAGGAAGAGCAAGAGCTGATTGGAGATCTCACCTTGAAAAATCGAGAGGATTTTCAGGGGCTTTGAGGGCGCTAGGGTTTCAGTGAGTATAAATGATCCAAGTCAGAATGAGCCGTTAATGTCTGAAAATGGAAATTTATGGACGGTGCAGATGGAAGCCATAGTTTAGCGGTGATATGTTTTTTTGCTCTTTGGTCCTTGATATCTTTCATTTTAACTAAATTGTCCCTGGGGATGTTCTTTTTTGTTCATACCACATTTTTCAATAACAAAAAATATAATAAAAACCTATCAGCCACTACACTACTGAATATGATATTAAGTATTTACTTGGCAGCAGCTAGTTTATCAAGAAAGATGTCAAACATAAACAGTTCAAATGATATCTAACTGAAGTAAGAATTGAGACAAAATATGCAATTCTCTCTTGAAAAATATGGGTGATTCGAGAACATCAAAGAGACACAAGCAAAGCTTTACAATCAAGGACACAATGATATCTCTTGATGTTCTCATCACACCGCCTGATTTTATCAATCACTACAAAAAAAATCTCCTTTTATCTATGTCGTCGCAATGTTAAAATAATTCTTAAAACATTTTAGTCTCGCCCAAGCTCACATGAACTCCATATCAAGTATATCCACCTCATCATGAGTCACAAATCTACAAGCATTCCAGCTTGATGTTTGCCAAACTAATTCATGGAAATTTATTTTCAACCAAGTCAAGGGTGGTAGTTACCATTTGAACATAACTTAGTTCAAAGAAGCTTGGATGCTTGACTTAAAGACCTCCTCCACATACCTTCCACCATTATATAGTAAGTTTGGAATTGACAATTATTTCGATTGAGCTATAGATTTTACAAAATTAAACATGCAATTGCCTCGTGCTTCTCTTGCTTGCTATTTCTTACACTCATTCTTAATTTATTGAGCAAATCCTACATAGTTGTTTCAACCATCACATTCAGTTCATCTTGATAAAAAAACCAAAATCTCTTTGCTACTACAAAACTCTAGAAGATGTGCTTGACTTAATCTAGACCTTGGTTGCTTACTGGATAGCTGCTAGGAACACCTCTCTCATTTAACAAGCAAGTTGTTGGTAGTTGGCCCCTACATAACTTCCATATGAAACTTTGAATCTTTTTCAAATGCCATACCCATTTTAAATTGGGTTGCTCATCTTCCACCATTCCTTAGATCAAATCATTATAAAGCATAAGGGATGAGCATTCATGGCTACTTCTATTGATCTATACTAGTAGGTCTTCTACTTCATTTGTAGCAAGGGGAATACTGAGCACATCACTTACCATGTGTTCTGGGATCAATTTTCTCACCATTATTATAAGCCATTTCATGTCTCCTTCCTCCAATTCTAGTAGCTCTGCCACCTTAACATTAACATATGCCCATTGTGATATCCTGAAGCCATCCATGTAGAGAAGGGAGAATACATGAGGCAAGGGTCACGGAAAACATAAATTAAACACTCGTTGCTAACACTTTGTCTCACATTGTTGATCACTATATTTTTTTCCCCTAATGAATTCCAGCCCATGTGGCAAACCAAGGCGATTTGGATCAAATTCATCAAATTATTAGTGACACCATACTTTGTTTGGACTAGGTTCCTCCATAGTCCTTCACCTTCTTGTGTTGTTCTCCAAAGGACTTTTGCCATATTAACCTCCTAAGCTCCCTTTAGATTTTGAATCCCAAGGTCGTCGACATCCTAAGAGCGACAAACAACTTCCCAGTTGAGAAGTTGAAGCTAAAGTCTTCCCTTCTTGGTCAGTTACCCATCAATATACACCCATATATATCATTTTTGACCCACATCTCGCGTCAAAAGCTTGCCAAAATTTAATTTCTTGAACCTATGAAGGAAATGAGAACTAAAATGAATCCTACATTTTTCAAAATTAACTCATTGACCTAAAATCAAACAATAATTCCCCAAGATTCTCAATATGTCACACATTTTCTAAGATTAGCGTTCATCATAATAAGTATATCATCCGCAAAATATGAGAGTAATAAGGGGTTAGTTCAAACCCCAAGGTCAAAAGCCTCAAAGTGTGTCTTTCTCTAACTTATGTTTTAGTTTGTGAATCAAGACCTTTTCCTTAGGTATGGAAAGAAAAGGTGACATTGGATCACCTTGTCTCAATCCAACTTATGGTTGGAACCATGAAGTAGAAGAGCTATTTACTAGCACTACCATTGATACTGTCAAGATGCATAGTTTGATGAGGTGAACCCATGCCATGTCAACTCTGAAAGCCTTAAGTACACCGCACAAAAAGTCCCAATGCATCAAATCATACGCCTTTTCCATATCTAGTTTGAAAAGTGTAAGATCTTTTTCTTTGTGTCTTGTGTCCATGGAATGGTAGACTTCTTAAGCAATAAGCAAGTTATCACTGATATTCCTTGTTGGAATTCGCAGCAGAAGGTTGACGAATCAACTTATTTTCAAACAACACAAGGAATAATAAGTAATACAAGATAAAAGAAAATAACAAGATAAGACAGCAAGAGATCCACTATCAAAAGATAAAGACTTTTACAAAAGTTTACAAGAAAGACTTCACTCTTTCTTACTCAACTAAACTCTTTCTCCAAGCCTCGGCAATGCCTCTACCTTCAGAGAGAATCTCCAAGAGAGCACCACGAGAAATTACCACGACAGATCACCGAGAAGCACTAGAAAGATCCACACACGAGAGCCGACGCTCTCTCTATTTTCTCTATTCCTCTCTCTCTATTTCTCTCTAGTTCAACCTCAATAGTGCGCCACACCTAAGCCCTATATATTATAGTATATTTATAGACTCTTATTGGATTTAAGTTTTACTCTAATTACAACTCCTAATATTACAAATCAATCATAAATTTAAATCCAACTTTGAATTCCTACTTTAACTCAAACTCTAATTCGAGTTCGAGACACTTAAAACTCAACAATCTCCACCTTGGTTTGAACTCGGGCGTGCCACCATCATGAATCTTCAGCGTCATCTCTCATACAGCCCCTGCCCCTGGGCTACTAGCTTATTCATCTAATCGCAAGACACGAGCTCGAGCCAACCTCAAATTCACTCTTCGACCTCATTCTTGGTCTTGCTCTCGCACTGCTTCACACAACAGCCACTGCCTTCTCCACTTGCCGAACCTCCTGAGCACCGCCTCCTATCGCCAGAGCACTGCCTCACCTAGTTTGTACCCTAGCAACTGGCCTTTGCTGCTCTAAGCCGCTCCCCTCCTCTGCAGGCTTCATAGGCACCGAGCTCCTTCATGCCTATGCCAGACCTCGCACAATCTGATAGTCCTCAGGCTCCCATAGCTGTGAGATGGTGAGTTTGTGGTTCCCCGATTGCTTTCGACCAGCTTGCTCCTATGCTGCATCCCCTGGTTCGTGTCGCCGGAACCTTGGCCTCCCCGGAGAAGAAGCCCCACTAATGCTTCCACCATCTGCCTACATGCGCTTGCACAACCTACAGCGCTCGTCACCACTTCAAGCCCCTCCATCGGCCGAGCTATCACCATCGTCCGTCTCCTGAGCTCCAACCTTCGTCTCTACTCACACAACTCTACTCAGTCAAAATCACAAACATCGTGACTGCAAACACTGGATGACATCTCTTCTCCTCCCTCCTCCAGCGTCCTCCACGGACGCTACGAGTTGGGTCGCGTCCTCGGCCACGGCACTTTCGCCAAGGTCCACCACGGCCGCAACCTCAGCACTGGAGAGAGCATCGCCATCAAGGTCATTAGTGAGGACCTCGTCTGCCGTGACTTCCGCTAGCTCCTCTCCGCCGTTGACTTCTGCCACTCCCACGGCGTTTGCCACTGTGATATCAAACCAAAGAATCTCCTCCTCGACCATGATGGCAACCTCCAGGTCTCCGACTTCGGTCTCTCTGCCCTTCCAGACCAAATCCACCAGGACGGTCTCCTCCACACACAATGCGGCACCCCGCCCTACGTCACCCCTGAGGTCCTACGCTGCCACAACCTACACAGCCTGAGCGGCCTGCGCACTGCCCTACGCGTTAGCACACCACGCAGCCACACGCTAGTAGAACTCCAGCCCGCGCAGTCGTACGCATTGCCCGCGCACTGCGGCACTACGTGTGCCACTGACTATGAAGATTTTGCAAATACAACTCTCAAATTTTCTTCGAATCTCGATTTGCTTTCATCTTCTTCTGTCATAAGGCAAAATTTATCTTGCCGTCAAAACTTCTCCACCTCGAATAAGAACTTTATTATCTTGGTTGTTTGCTCCTAAGCCCTGATACCAACAAGCTTTTGGGGGAGCCGAAAGAGTGTCGAACCGAAATAATATAGTGAGCCGGACACCAAACCATCCCAAAGGCTTAAGCTCATGGGATATGAATCTTTTTCACTATATATATTAGACCCTATCTATCCAATATCCGATGTGGGACTAATTTATCACACCTGACATTATAACAATCTCTCCCTTCAAATGTGATTTGACCACATCAATTTTAACACTCTTAATCAAGAACTCTTTTACTCGACCAGTTCCACTGTATGACCCATACCAACGAGTTTTTGTCTCATTCTTTCGACCATTTGTTGGGGGAGCCGAAAGAGTGATGAACCAGAATAATATAGTGAGTCAGACACTATACTATCCCAAAAACTTAAGCTCATGGGATATGAGCCTTTTTCACCATATATATTAGACCTTATCTATCCAATATCCGATGTGGGACTAATTTATCACACCTGATATTATAGCAATTCCTATGGGTGCATATACATCTTATTCCTATTGACCATCACCTTTGAAACTATCTTCTAAATAATATTACTAAGAATAATAGAATGAAATTGTTCATTATTTTGTAGTGTGAACTACTTTTAGGATCAAAGACATGAAAGTGGCATTTTAGCAATTTGGAAAAGTAACTTCAGTGAAGATAATTTTGAGTGTCTCAATAACATTGTCATTGATGTTGTGCCAATAAGATTTGAAAAAACCTTCTTTCAACCCATTTTTGCCCCAAGCACTTTGTCTAATGAAGAGCTCCTTACCACTTGCATCTCGTCACAAGTTGTATTAGTGATACATTATCTGAATTTGAAATCAGTTTAGGTCACTCTCATTTGATTCCTGGTGCCCTTCCCATCTCTTTTCTGAAATGACTAGTGATCACATACTTAATTGGAGTTGGGATTTTTTTTGTAATAAAAAGAGCAATAGCTTACTGTTACTATTATGAAACAACTAAACTTGCTACCAAAAAATAATGTTGGAATCCAGTAATCATATAATATTTTTAGGTCATTGTTCTTTCCATCATTTATTTTATTATTATCAACAAATTTTAAAGTAAAAAGGCCTGCCACAATCATAAAAATCCTAAATTTACACAAAATATTGATCCATTTTAAGTAAACAATCAGCATTCTCTAATCTAATATTTGGATATTGGGAAGATTGGGGTTAGTCTTGTACTTCTTAGATGATATCTTTTTAACCAAATCTAGGCATTACATTATGCACCAAGTCATTACATGATTGTCACAAAATTAAAATAAAATATATATATCTATATATATATATATATATATATATATCTATATAATATATTATATTTATCATAAAATAGGTAAGTAGATACAAATATAAAAATAAGTTTGAAAACAAATGTTAAAACTAAAAAAAGTAACAAAATAAAATAAAAGATACACAACATGTAAAATAAATTTTATAATATCGAATATTAGTAAAGTGAGAAAGACATTGTTAACCTTTAGATTTTGATGATGATCAAACTAGAGTTTAACAAATTTGTCTACTTATAATAAGCTTCAAGATTAGAAATTATCATCGAAACTCAAGAAATATTGAGTCTCAAGATAACACTTGTTGGATCATAAAAACGGTGACTTGAAGAGGAAAAAGATGATAATTTGAAGATGAAGTTTAAGGTCAAGATAAGAGCTCAAAGACATTCAAAGTGAAAGATCAACTCCAAACTAAAAGGTTTAACTTTTTATTTTTGTTGAGTCGAAAATTTGGTTGTTAATTTATTTGAGCTTAGATATGCATTCACTAACTTATTTTACCTTTGTCCAAGTTAAATTAAAATTGTGTCAAATGGCTGAAGTTGTAGAAAATTTTTTGTAAGCTTTTTTGTCATGTTCGATTATCTGAACTTATCTTGTAGAAGATTTCAGCTTTTGTTTTGGCAATCTTTAATCGTTCAAACTAATAACTTCAGTCAGCCGAACACTTGAGGATAAAACTTAACAATTAGTTCTTTGACCATTGGAATGAGTTCGATTGCAAGTTTGATTACTCGAACTTAACAAAAAACACTTAGGGTGATTTACAACATCTAGATTTTACTTTCAATGGTTATATATTATCTTAGGACTTCTATGCTCAAAAGAAGAACAAAATTTCAATATTTTAGAGCAAGATCCAAGCTCCTCAAACTCTCGAGGCTCAATAAGAGCTCAAATAGCCTTTAACTTTTAAATTCTTATTGCTCTTTTGTTTTATCCTTTGAGGCAAGAGCCATCAAGTAGGTGCAGTCGGTCGTCAAACCATGTATATTGGTTTACACTCTCTACTTATCTATTCTTTATATGCGCTTCATTATACTTGATTGGTTATGTTGAGAATTTTATTATTGTGATTACTTGCATATTGGATTGGGGATATATTTGGTAAAATTTTTTATCATTCTCGAAAAAATTAATTCATCCCCCTTTTAAGTTATCATTTAGGCCTTCAATTGGTATTAGAGTCTTGTACTTGTGTTTTGGACTAACATCTTTGAGTTTTTAATAAACTTTTATTATGATAACCCTTGGTATTTCTCATTCCCTTCAAGAGGGCTAATCATTTTTTGTTCATTGTATTTTGATGAAAATAATTTCAATTAATGAAAATTTTGTATTAAAGTTTTTATGAAAGGTATCAATTTTGAGATTTGAAATTTAATGAAAAATGGATATTTTTCACCCACCAAGTTACTTGATAGTGTGAAATTTTCAAAACCATCTCAAGAGTGGAACAAAAATGAAAAGAGGTTAGATTCTACTAATGAAATTATGTATTAAACAGATTTTATCCTTTGCAACCATTTATGAGATTTGAAATTATTTATTATCTACTAATAAAGGGATTGAGCTAAAGGCCAAAAATGACAACCTAAGAGAGTATGAATTAGGTTTTACAAGAATAATTAATAATTTTTTGTAAATCCAAATCCAATTCAATCCACAAGCAATGATAATTAATCAAATATAATAGAGTGCATATAAAATTTATAAATAGAGATAGTGCAAATTGATATACATGATTCAATGAACAATAGTGTCTATTGCATAGCCCTTGCCTTAATCCTTAGGGCTTCAATTATTTCTCTAGTAATGTTATTTTTTGAGATGAAGCCAAGCCTTTACAAACTTTTACTCCAATCGAGCAAGTGTCACTCTATACCAGAACTAACTCTCTCATACTCTTCTAACATCTAAAAAAGTATTGAACTATCTCCTAACAATCTAGGAGAGTTACAATGATATAAATAGAAAAAATAAAGAAAAAATTCTCACAAACAAAAGCTTCTCAAAGATTGAAATATAAGGATAATGAGAATATAAAAGTTAGCCTATTTGAGCTCTTGTTAAGGGTAGATAGCTTGAAAAACTTGAATCTTGCTCTAAAAATATTAAAAATTTATTCTCTTATTGAGAAAAGAAGTCTCAAGCCAATATATAATAGCTGGAAGCAAAATCTAGCCATTAGGAACCACCTTTGGCTTATTTTGCTAAGTTTGGGTGTCAAAACGTGTGACTGAGCTCATTCCAACTGTCAAAAAAGTAGTCATTAAGTTTTATTCTTATGTGTTGTGATGCCCAAACATATGTTCGGGCGATCGAATCTTGAGTTGGACAACCGAGCTCACTATGCAAATGACCAAAGTTTTGCAGAATCAGAATGCTAGTTTTTTATCTGTCAGGTTCGAGTGCCCGAATGTACTAGTTAGGGCATTCAAACCTAACTTCAAGCACCCAAACTATCCAGTTCAGACAACCAAACTTGATAAAAAAAATATTTTGAAAGTTTTCTACAACTTTGGCTATTTGACACAACTACCTCAAGCCAAAAGCCCAAATAAATTAACAACCAAATCATTGATTCAGTAAAAATAAAAAGTTAAAACTATGAACTTAAAGTTGATCTTCCATACTGAGCATCTTTGAGTTTTCATCTTGATCTTCAAGTTTTATCTTCTAATTATCATCTTTTTATTTTCAAATCATTATCTTCATGATCTAATAAGTTTTATCTTAAAATTCAATCCTTCTTGAGCTTAAATAATCATTGTTAATCTTGAAACTTATCATAACTAGACAAACTTGTTAGACTCTAGTTTGATCATTAACAAAATTCAAAAAATAACATGAGCATATATAGATAATGAAAAGGAGAAGAAAAGGAAGGGAGTGAGTAAGAAGAAACTAGAAACTAACTAAGGAGTCACCCCCATAAGCTCAAGAAAAGGAAAAGAAAAAAGAAAAAAATAAGAGAAAAGCCTAAATAAAATAGCACAGATAATGACTCTGAAGATCATGACCTCAACCTTTGTCTCATGTTAAATGATTATGAAAGTAATTAGGATGAGGTATGGATTTACCCTTTGAAAAATTACAAGAAGCTTTTAAAAATTTATATTCAAGGTACAAAAAGTTACTTCTCAAGCATGCTACATTGAAAGAGAAAATAATTTTATTTAAGAATCATTTTGAATCCTTAAAGTCTTCTAAAAGCTCTTATAATTGTGAAAAGGATAGTGAGATTTTTCAAAAGAAAAATATTATTTTAAAATCTTCCAAAACCTCTTGTGATTGCAAATAGAATATTGAAGCTCTTAAAAATGAGAATTGTGATTTGAAAATTTTTAAAAAAAACTTCTTTAATGAAAACGATACCTTGAACATGATTTTAAAAATCAAGGAAAAATTTTGAATCAATCTGGATTTGATTTTATTTCATCATCAAAATCTAAGGGAATAAAATCTACTTTTGTAAAGGCTTCAAATGTATAATTTTTCAAATTGAAATGCCACTATTATAGCCTTTATAGACATGTCTCCATTTATTGCTCAATTAAGAAAAGTATTGCTTTTAAATAAATTTAGTATTAAAGAGCATAATTCCTATACCTGTGTAATCCAAATATATTTGGATTCCAAAATCTTTCCTAACTTAAGCTAATATAGTTAACTAGAGATGACACTTAATTTTTTAAATGTTTTATCTTCTTGGTCATCTCCTATTTAAGTTAGTTTAAGTATGGTATTTTATGCTTTTAAATATTTTTTAATTTTTTGCGTTGATATACTTATAATTTCTTATGATATTCATACTTGATCATATATTTTAAGAATATCCTCTATTATCACTAATCTCTTGTGGAAAGATAGACATATTGTATTTTGTAGAAAATAAAGAAGAGATTTATATGGATGGTATTCTGACATGCTTCAAATGTTACATAATTACTTGGGGTAATCTTAAACTTTTTTAACTTCTATTGGTTTTTTTTTATCAATGCAATGCTCTTATAAAAAAATGTCATTATCTTTATAGAGAATATGTTATTTGAACATGTGCAATGTATTTTGATAATCTATCTATGCATATATTTAGAGGGAGACTTAATTGTCTATTCTTATTATTGATTTATTTGGATTTTAACAATTCAATATTATAAAGCTATTTGATAGCAATTATTCATATATCTTGCTCAATTTTTTTAAATGATGATGCATGATATTAGTAGAGTTAAACTTAAATTTTTTGTTATTGTTATTCTTTACTCCATGTTCATTGTAATGCATTCATTTACGGGGAGTTACTTTTTTGATGATGTTACAAGGGAGAGAACAATATGCATAGTTGTATCACTTGTTAAACTCAATTCACTTAAGTTAATTTTGTTAAAAACATGCCTTGTTACTTTTATTATATATTATAGTATCCTTGCTATGCATAGTTTGTCATCATAAAAAAAGGGGAGATTATTTATCTTTAGATTTTGATGATGATCAAACTAGAATTTAACAAATTTATCTAGTTACGATAAGCTTCAAGATTAACAATGATCATCCGAGATCAAGAAATCAAGTCTCAAGATAAACCTGGCTGGATCATGAAGATGATGACTCAAAGATAAAAAAAAAGATAATAATTTAAAAATGAAGCTTGAAGGTAAAGATGAAAGCTTAAAGATGCTCAAAGTAGAAGAAAACTCCAAAATGATAGGTCTAATTTTTCATTTTTGTTGAATCGAGGATTTGATTATTAATTTATTTGAGCTTTTGTCTTGATGTCTTATTTAACTTGGATATACCTTCACTGGTTTATCTTACCTTTGTCCAAGTTAAATTAAAATTATGTCAAATAAACAAAATTGCAGAAAATTTTCAGCAAGTTTTTTTTTTCATGTTCAATCGCCCAAACTTTCAGCAAGATTTTAGCTTTTATTTCTGCAATATTAGGTTATCCAAACTTGGAGGTTTAGTAGCCCAAACTAGTAAGTTTGGTCTATCAAATACTTGAGGACAAAACTTAATGGTTATTTTTTTGACAATTGGAATGAGTTTAGTTATCAATTCAATCACCTGAACTTAGCAGAAAAAGCCTAAGATGATTCCCAATGGTTAGATTTTTTTCTCTAATAATTATATATTAGCTTGGAACTTCTTTGTTCAAAAGAAGTAAGAACTTTCAATATCTTTAGAATAAGATCCAAGTTTCTCAAGTTTTGTAGCCTCAACAAGAGTATAAATAGACTTTAATTTTTAAATTCTCATTGTCCTTATGTTTCAATCTTTGAGAGGCACTTATTGTGAGATTTTTTCTTAGTTTTATTAATCTATATCCTTATAACTCTCCTAGATTATTGGAACAAGGTTCAGTACTCTTTTAAGTGTTAGAATAGTATGAGAGAGTTAGTTTTGATGTGGAGCAGCAATTAGGGGTGAGCAAAAAAATCAAAAAAAGATATATTGAACCTACCGGTTGAGAACCGTATCGAAAACTCGATTCTTAAAGTAAACCAATACAGTTCTACTTCTTAATTTTGATAGAACCGAAATCTGGTTCTAGTTCTGATTTTATATTTTGTGAAAAATCAGTATACTAAAACCGTACCAGTTATTAATATATATATATATAATATAAAATTTTAAAATATAATTTTTTTATGTTATGTATATAATATATTTAAAATTATATATTAAGGATTATAATGAATAAAATAAAAATTTTGGGTAATTTGTGTATAACGCATTTAAAATTAATTTTCTATAGGATTTTAATTTAAAATAAAATATTTTAAAATAAATAATTAAAAAACCAATATACTAATTTTAGAGCAATTCATCCCCATCTTAGATTACTATGTTATAATGTCAAGTGTAATGGATTAGTCCCATATCGAATATTGGATAGACAGAGTCTAATATATTTTGTGAAAAAAGTCCATATCCCAAGAGCTTAAACTTTTGGGATGGTTTGGTATCTGTCTCACTATATTAATCTGGTTTAACACTCTTTCAACTCTCCCAACAAGTGGTATCAGAGTTTCAATTTTGAAGCTGTGCAAACTCTTAAGACTGAAATTACCATGATAATGCGATTGAATTGAGTCGCATGTTAGTCTCTCTTAAAAAAATAAAAAAATGAGATAAAAATCCATTAGTATGAGATCACATTGTGGAACTGATTAAGTAAAAGAGTTCTTGATTAAGAGTATTAAAAATTGATGTGATCAAATCACACCTGAAGGAAGATATTGTTATAATATCATGTGTGATGGATTAGTCCCACATCGGATATTGGATAGAGAGTCCAATATAAATAGTGAAAAAGGTTTATATCTCATGATGTTAAGTTTTTGGGATAACTTGGTATCTGACCCACTATATTGATCTTGTTTAACACTCTTTTGACTCTCCCAATATTACTATTAGTGGGTCTTTGGACACTACTCTTTAAATAATAGATCCAGAGTTCAAGCCTTCGTAGTGATAAAATTGATACATTATGGTATTCTCAGAAAAATATGAAAATATAAATTTATACATAAAATTCCTAATAAGTTCCACTATATTGATCTAGTTTAACACTCTTTTGACTCTCCCACAAGTAGTATCAGAGTTTCAGATTCGAAGTTGTGCAAACTCTTAAGATCGAAATTACCATGATGATGCAACTGAATTGAGTCGCATATTAGTCTCTCTTAAAAAAATTTAAAAAAATGAGATAAAAATATGTTAGTATGGATCACACGGTGAAACTGATTAAGTAAAAGAGTTCCTGATTAAGAGTGTTAAAAATTGATGTGATCAAATTACACCTGAAGATGGAGATTTTTATACCGTCAGATGTGATAGATTAGTCTTACATCGGTATAGGATAGACAAAGGCCAATATACATAATGAAGAAGATCCATATTCCATGAGTTTAAGCTTTTGGAATGGTTTGGTGTCTGACCCACTATATTGAGCTTGTTTGACACTCTTTCGACTACCCCAACATTACTATTAATGGGTCTTTAGACACTACTCTTTAAATAATAGATCCAGAGTTCAAGCCTTTGTAGTCACAAAATTGATACATTATGGTATTCTCAGAAAAATATGAAAAATATAAATTTATACAGAAAATCCCTAATAAGTTGTCAAACTTACAAATAAGGAAAAGATGTTGGATGGAGAAGAGGTAAAGAAACTATGGACATCTAATTCCATTCATAAGGGAGATGTAAACGGTTACATGCACTCTTTTATTGATAAAAAATGTTAAGCTATTTTGGAGGATTCATCATCTCATTGCCAACTACAATAATATCCTTCAATTACATGTTCAATTCAAGGTATTCCTTCCATGTTTTGAGAAACTCTAATAAGTGTGCTCATTCTTTAGCAAAGGTAGCTATAGTTTTTTGAGGTTCTAATTCTTGATCAAGGTTGGTCTGATGGAGCTGACCCAAGAGCCCATCATTGGATACAAATCAAGTAAACCAAAGCCAACTTAACCTCTCTCCCCTAAGTTAGCTCCTCAACTCTGTGGGCCTTTTCAACCATGAAGGACCAAGCCTGCTGCCGATAAGTTGGACACCAAGTTTGTTCAGGAAGCCTACGTATTAACTCCGCAATAAATATTGAAGCCCCCAATCATGGTAGAGTATTGAATGTCAATATTCTAATTCTCTTGATGGTTCCAAAATCATCTCATTAAATGCGGTAAAACTTTTAGGCTAATGGGAGTATCTGCCTTAATGGCTGGAGGGGAAAATAGAGGGAAAGTAACATCTCCTCTTGTAGATTTTAGTAATGAAGTAGATCTTGAGACACTTTAGAGCCCACCAACTCTGATAGTCACATCAACTACAATCATAGAGGGGTTACTTTTTCAACTTTGTATCTACACTACCTATCTCCATCTTCACTTACTTGACCATTAATGAGTCTTTATTGGACCCACCCGCAACCAAGACTTATCTTTTTAGGTGTCAAGCTAAGTTTCAATGACCCAAGGCTTAAACTTTACTCGAAACCAAAGTGCAATATATTCATGCACCATTATTTGGTGCTAGAGGAAGACCGCACATCAGTTGTCATTATGCCTTCTTGATCCAAGCTTGGGGGCCCTTGAGTATGGATATGCATTTGGTCTATTCAGTTGCCTAATGAAACTGAATAGACTAAATCAATAAATTTAGTTTTCAAAACTCTGAAACTGAACCGAGCACATATATACATATACATATAGTTCAAATTTAGTAACCAAATTCAAATATATACATATACATATAGTTCATAACCAAAATCGAGCACATTTAATCCTAAACCAAAACCGATGTTCATATATATATATATGTTATATTTCAGTTCGGTTCAATTTTAATGATTTTTCAAAATTTAAAACCAAAAACCAATGAAAAACCAAATTTGATTTTTTTTAAAAAAAAATGCATAGCCCTACTCTTGAGGGTGGCAACAAGTTGAGGAGACAACTATCTGGGATGACACCATGGCTATGGTATAGTCATAACATGACCATGTTGACACCACCTCTATCTCCATTGAGCATGGAGCAGAAGAACAAGTAGCTCCTGCTCCTCTCACCACTCAACAATCTTCATTGCAAGGGGCCCCAAGCTAGGAAGTTCCTCCTACATCTCACCACTCTCCAATTTCCACCACCCTAGGAATCTATCACTTGGGAGGAATTCAACAATCTTTTTGCTCAATTACAAGCCCTTGCTTAGATGATCCAAGACCACATCAACTTGTCTGCCCTACTCTCAACTCCATAAAATCTCCTAATCATGTTTCTTCAATCTCGACCTAACAAACCTTTCCTCAACCTCAAGCTAGAATGCATCAACAAGCTCCACAACCCTCTCACAAATGCCAAGATCAACATGAATTGTTCACACAACCACTCGTACATATGCAAGTTGAGCCACACACACAACCTACACCAAACAAAGGTGCACCCCTTCGATCCCAAGTGGTCACCTCTCAGCTTATGCAACACCACCTCCTAGCAACCCATGCGACTCCAGTCCCACTGGAGGCCACCCTAACCAGCCTCTTGAACCATTCTTTCTTGAACAACCTACACTTCCAAAGCTCTATCTTCCCCCCAAAATGGGGCAATCAATCATGTGGAATATGTTTACTACTATTAATCTCTCATGAAAGTGCATGGGGCAATTAAAGGATTGCTATCTCACACATTCCCTTTGTCTCTTAGAGACAATGTAGTAGTGTGGTATTCCTCTCTACCACCCACCTCAGTAACGAGTTTCCTTGACTTAGTTTAAAATTTTTTCATGCAATTTGTCTCCTATATTCCTCACAATAACTCTACTTCACTTCTAGTGCTCTGATGACATGAAGGAGATCCCCTGCAAGCCTACATCAGTCATTTCAATACTAAGAAATTTCATATCATTAATGTTGACAACTTTGTGACCCTTATTGCAATAGTGGTTATTTTGAGGCCCAATTAACTTTTCTTTTCACTGGCAAAATTTCTTCTATCAATTTGCATAATTTCATGTAGAGAGCCCAAAAGTACATCAACACAAAGGACATCCTCTTAGCCCACAAGGAAAGTGAATTAATGTTGAAGACTTAGCGAGAAAAGCAAGGGTTGTGCCTGACACCATCTATGTAGCCCTTCAATTAGGCATGGCTTGTAGCATGAATGGGCTGGATACAACATCGCTCAAATTATTTTTTTAACTCCCTCTACGCTTCTTACTTTGGTCTTGGTCAAAAAATTCAGTCAAAACTAATAACGACTTCATTCTTGGCAAGAAGCCATTGTGGGTTTATTTTTTTATTCAATTTTAAATTAAAAATTTATATAAATTTAAATTTTATAACCATTAAATTCTCGTTTATTTTAAATATAATTTATAAAATAATAAAATATATTTTAAAATTAACCAAAAAAAAAAAATCAAAAGTAGTTTTTTTATAATTTTATAAAAAATATTTTTCAACAACTCTTTTTTAAGGGTATTTTGGATATTTCACAACTTCAAAATTTCTATAAATACCCCATACTATCCATTTTTTCACACAATGACTCACAATTTTTTTCTTCTTATATGCTCACTCGACTCATAAGTCTTTAATCTTCAATTCAAATTTCAGGTTTCGATAGTCCAATCTTTGGCTCTTTGACTCTTCTAATCTTCCTTCATCTCTCCAATTAGATTTTTTTTTTTGATAATTTTCTTGATAATGATAGGCTCTTCTTTCGATTCTTATTTTTTTAGGATGAGTCTCAAGTTTCAAATTATTAAGTCAAACTTGAGTTTGATGTTGGCTAACCTTTATCAAGCCAATCCCAACCATGCCAAAATTCTAGAAGAAAAAAATTAGTGATATTTGGAAGCACTATGATATCATAATGGTCAAAGGTATAGAAAAAGTTGTATGCATAAAATACAGGAATAAAGTAGATGCCACAATTGTATATGGAACTGGCTTTCTTTTGAGATTACATTTAGTTTTATTTGAAAAGGAAATATGACTTAACTCAAACATAACCTTTTTTGTAAGTGGTTTTGCTTTCTCTTCACTTGGCATTTGTAAATTTTTTAAAGAAAAAACACGAGAAAAATTAGTGAAATAAATTATTTGGGATGAATAACTATTTTTTTATAAAAAAATTCAAGATGAAAGAGTTACTGTAAGAATTAAATCTATTCTACTAAAAAAATTTTGAAAATTCTGCAAGGAGTGATGCAATTAAATATTTAAATAAAAAATAAATTAATTTTTTTACATATTATAAATGGAGAATTGTATTAACATCTAATTATTGGAGTGTTGATTATGATGCATCTTATATTTGCATTACTGTTTATTATATTGATGATGCATGAATGTTACATAAACATATTATTAGTTTTAGGCTTTTGGAGTATCCCTATAATACGACTAATATTACTAATATTATTTTTTAAATTATTTGTGAGTATAGTATTTAAGATAAAATATTTAATATTAATTTAGACAATGTTGTAATAATAATGTTGCTATTGATTTACTTAAACATCAATAACTTGCTATATTGGAAAGAAAGTTATTTTATATTTATTGCACATGCCATATATTTAGCTTAATTATTCAAGATGAATTTAAATTTTCAAATGTAGCATATGAAATTGAAACACTTAAAAAATTATGTAAATATATTAGATTTATATCTAGTTGTGCTCCAGATTTTAAAGTTTTGTGTAAATAATCTAAAAGGTCACTTAAAAATTTTTCTCTTGATATAGAAGATAGATGGAATACTACATATAAATTATTGAGAGCTTGTTATCATTACATAAATGTGCCTACTTTTTTTATGCACAATACATGAATAGTTTATTACTTATCAAAATAACTTGGAAGATTTATCAATTTATTTATGTTGTTATTAAAATATTTTTATACTATAAATATGATTCTTTTAGGTAGTTATTATCCTATAATTTATTTATTATTTAATAAACTTATGTTTATTTCTTTTATTTTTAGTAATTATGAATCAGTTCTAGAATTCACAAATATTTTTCCTCTCATGGAAGAAAATTTTGAAAAAAATTTTGAAACTACTAATCCTCTATTTTCTCTAGCTACTATATGAGATCCATATGTCAATATTTCAAGTTTTAATATGTTAGTTGATGAATATTATAATAATATATATTTTCTATAGATGTAAAATAATATAAATAATATGTTAGACAATTGTTATATGACATATATAGTATTTATCAAACTCAGTATGGTAGCTCAACTCATTCTGGTCAATCAGAATATATCATAGATAGTTCTAGCACAAAATTTGACAAATTTTCTATTTTGCAAAGGAAAAATAGAAATAATCTTCAACATCTTCTTCATATAATGAATTGAGATTTTATGAAAATTAAACTGTGAAGGTTTTAACTAAAGCAGAAGCTGAAAAATTGTTTATTATGGTGGAAACTACATGCTAGTAGATATCCAAAGCTTTCTATCATGACTTGTGATTTATTAATTATTGTGTTATCCATAGTTGCATCAAAATCTTATTTTACTATAATTAAATGAGTGTTAAATGACAAAAAAAATCCAATAACACCGAATGTATTAAAAATATGTATATGCACGAAAGATTGGTATGATACTGAGAAAGGAATTTAAGGAGTTGGTCAAAGTTCAATTGACGAAGATATTGAACAAACAGAGCATAACAACCTTGAAGATTAAACTTTAATCAAAAGGAATTACAATTGTTGACAGAGCCCTCGTCTGTACCAATTTTGGTCTAAAGAACTCCTTGAGGTTGGATCTGCTAAGACGCTCCTCTATCAACCTGCACAAAGAAAAAATCGTGAAAAGGGCCATCAGAATCTCTTTGGCAGTGGCTGCTCTGACACTCAAGTTAGCCTTTTACCTAGGTTAATAGTTTTTTTATGAAAGATTGGGCATCAGTCCTTACCTTTCTATTTGCGATACTCTTTTATAAGATGTCCCACCCAAAGATATGCCACATTGGTATCCCCTAATTTTAGGTAAGTGTCATGCTGGACTTCTCGTAATAAATAGTTGTCAATTTTAGATCCTTCGAGATTGACTTCCTTGAATAACTATAGATTAGATACCAATTATACCATGATTGATTTTGCATTAGCCGGGACATCTGAGCCTACTAATTATTGTCCTTTGTAGTTTTGATGATGATCAAACTATATATTTGATAATTTCTTGAGCAATATAGATTGAAGCATAGCCCAGGTCAAAATGAAGTTCAAGATTGTTCGTAATCCTCAAAGACAAGATGGATATAAAGGTGATCATGAAGAAGATTGAGGCATGATGATGACTCAAAGAACATGACTTGAAGAATATGTAGATGGCTTAAAGATTGCTCAAGAAATTGGATCAATGAGATTTATATTTTCATCTTTTACTTTAGTCGAGTTAAAGTTTGATTGTGAGAGCATTTTGTTTAGAACATGTGTTATGTAGAGTTGTATAGGAAGTTATTAACAAAGCTTTTTTTACTAAACCAGATGTTCACTTTTGAATAGAATAACCAGTTGGGTTAGACTGAAGATTCAAACATCAGACCTATACAGAATTAGATGTTCAATTAGGAACTAGATGCCCGGCTAGGATTTCAGCTTTGACAAAATTAGATGCCTAGTTTGTAACTAGACAACTTACAAGGTTGTTGGGATAATTCTAATAAAATAAAACCAGTTGACCGATTATCTAAAATGGTCATCCATTATAGATTTTCTATAGAAATAATAGCTAGTTTTCTGATTGTTGGAGTGAACCTAGTAGTGAGATCTCACCCCCAATAGCTAGTTTCAACCCATGAGGTATAAATAGATGTGGTTGAGCTTCTCTTAACAATTTTTACATCTTCTAACTTGTTTTATAGAAGAGATCAAAGTCCCTCTAAGCCTCCTACCTAAGAGTGATCTAATCTATCACTTGCATATCAAATCTTCAATTGCCCTTGAGCTCATCTTGAGAGATTTTTTAGTGAGGCTCAATTGTAATATTTCTATCTTTTTCACTTGTAAACACTCCTAAGTTGTTAAGAGTGTAAGTGTACAAAGGCTTCAATATGGAGTGGATCTTGCTTGTTAGAGCAAGACTAGTTGTATGGGCATAGGTTCATCCTAATGAAGCAACATCACTAGTGGAGTGATTAAAATCCTCAATTGTGAGGCAAGGGTTATAGAGTAGGAGTAGTTAGTCTTTGAACTATGTTAAATTATGGCGTTATTCTTCTTTACCTCATTTATATAATTGCACTAGTGATTGATTGAGGCTTGATTGAAATTTGTGTGGAATTATTTTGTTGGATTGAATTGGTTTTGTTTAGTCAAAAAGTGTTATTTGTTCTCAAAACCTAATTCAACCCCATCTTAGGTAGTCTTTTGTGCTTTCACTAATAGACCTGTTTAGATTACTTATGAAATTATGGGGTAACGAGATTATTGAACCTAGGTTACCGACCTCACTGTACGATTAGACTTTTACCTTGGAGATATCAATTCATTGCTCAACCTTCGAGCTCATTCCTATTAGCTTTTTAATTTAAAAAATCTTCCTCGATTAACTACCTCAAAGGTCAACCCTTAGTTATCTCAGCTAGAATTTACTTTGGAGGTTGGTTATTCATAACCTTGAATATTATCCCAGTTTTTGGTTTATGTCTACCTGGGTCCACCAAGCTAGTCCTTATCATTTTGAGATATCATCAGCATCTCCCAACTCTAGACCCTGCTTTGTTGACTCAGAGACTCAATTTTTTTTTTCTCTTTCTTGAAATTGAAAAAGTGATTCAATCTTGCGGATCATGGTCCTGAAAATATTATCCCCATCTTGCTAAGCGTCAGTTGCCATGTCACCCAGGGAGTCGCACCTTTGCTTACATCAATTTTTCATTATGCATAATACCAATCGCTATACCGCTTGGGAAAGTGAACTATTGTTTCACCAAGTCTAACATAATCATTAAGGCTTTTCCTTTCTTTAAAGTGATAGCATATTTTCTCTTCAAGATGACCTTATGTATGCCTCTTAATTGCTCTTTTCAAGGTTGTTCATTAATTAGATGGTGGATGCATATCCCTTGTATTCAAGGAGATTTTTGAAATTCTTATCCTTTCGACTTTGATGGCTTGGGTTATGTTGCATGGGAATGATTGGACGATTAGGGGAGTCTTATATAAGGGTCCCCAATCTCTTTTCTATAGATGAGTTTGCTTTCAAATGGTGTCTCTTTCTACTTCCTCTGACTCTATAAGGGGATTTCCTCCTTTGAGGGATGAGATGACATCTTTTATAGATAAGAGCTTTACCTTTTAAAGGCCTCAGCTTTGGAATCATCACCTATGAGAAAGTATTCTTTGCCCCATGTTAGATCGACATCGTCCTCCTAGGGTATCTCTTGAGCATTGAAGGTTCTTGCCCACATTCAACTAGTACCTCTAGCCTAGGGAAAGAGAGAGGAGGAGGAAAGCGAATATGTCAGTGGAGAAAGGATAAGGAGGGAGCAACTGATATCTCATGCTCCTTTGCCTCCTCACTAACCCAAGACTATTGAGGTCGGTGCTCAATCACCTGCTTATCACTTGATGATGACGAAGGGTGATTACAATGGGAATGCCACTTCTTGGGTGGGAGTCAACTTTGTCCAATCTACGAAGACTAGGAGATTCAATATCAAATTACCCAAAATTGAAGGTGCTTTCGCATTCTTCTGAGACAACTTGAGGGTTGGGCATCTCAAAGGAGATTGAAGTCGTGAAAGTAAGAGAGATCAAAAAGGTCATCCCAAGGCCAGTCGAGCTAGCAAAATCTTTCAAGCCTCCATGTATTTTTGAATAGTTGTACTTTCTTTTCATTTTGAAAGAAATTTTGTACTGGAGTTGTCTCAAAGCTTAATAGAATTCTTGTCCTTTTTTAATCCTTCATCTTGTGAAGATTCTCTACTAATTTTCTTTCTCAAAGGTCAATCTTGATCAAATCAAATCCGATGCTTCCTCTGATCAATTGTCATGAGGGTTAGATAGGCCTTGTCTTTCTGTGGTAGATTCCTCCGTGGCGTAAATCACCAAGGACCTTCTATGTTTATAGGAAATTTTATTTTCTTTTTTTATTTTTACCATTCCCTTCAAAGGGGGTCTTCTACTTTGGGCAGATCAGGGTCTTTCACTTGGCATGGAACAAAGTATTTACGCCATAAGTAAACCATGGTCTTGTGCCTTGGAGGATCAAAGTCTTTTTGTCTTGGGTAAATCAAGATCTTTTTGTCTCAAAGGACCGAGATCTTCTTATCTTAGGTAGATCAAGGTCTTTTTGTATTGAAAAACTGAGGTCTTTTTTCCATGGATAGACTAAGGTCTTTTTATCTTGGAGGGCCGAGGTCTTTTTGCCTTGGGTAGACCAAGGTCTTTTTGTCTCGAAATACCAAGGTTTTTTTGTCTTAGAGGACCAATGTCATGTTGAGAGTTCTTTTCCAAATGTCATTTTAAATTGTGATTCCTTTCTAGAGGATTCTTAAACTTAAAGACAAAACATTTTTTAGAAAATAAACAAGAGGGAATTTATCTCAAAGATAGAAATAATTGACATTATCGACATGCCATATTCTTAGGAGCGGTTTGCCATCCAGGTTTTCAAGCTTGAAGGTGCCTATATCTACTACATGAATGACATTAAAATGGCCAACTCAATTTGGGGACAACTTTCCCAAGTCTCAATCTATGAGCTTAGCTCAGCGTAGTAACCAATCACCCAGCTACAATTCCCTCCTTTAGACCCATGAGTTATAGTATTTGGCTACTCACCATTAGTACTCGACAATCATAATGTCAGCCCTTTTTGAACCTCCAAAATCATATCTTTTTCAGCATAGATGTTGGCTTCATTTGATTTTGGGTCATAGGTCCTAAGTCATGGGAAGTGAGGTCAAACTCTACAGGAATGGCCGCTTCAATTCCATAGGCAAGCATAAATGGTGATTCACCGATCACTATATGGGGAGCGGTCCAATAAAAACACAAGATATGCAGGAGTTCATCCACATAAACACCCTCGGCATCTTCAAGATGCCTTTTTATGCCTGTGAGTAAAGTTCAGTTGGTTATCTCGGTCAAATCATTAGATTATGGGTGGGCAACCACTATGAACCGTTGCTCATTATAGAGGTTTCTACAATATTCCTCAAAGTTCATGCTATCAAATTGCCTTCTATTTTTTGAGACTAGCACTCAAGGTACTCCAAACCTACAAATTATATTCTACCATAGGAACTCTTGGACCTTCTTCTTAGTAATAGTGGCAAGGGGTTCAGCTTCTACCCGTTTAGTGAAGTAGCCAATAACAACTATAAGGAATTTCCTTTGCCCAAAGGCTAGGAAAATAGACCTAACATATCCATTCTCCATTGATCAAAGGGCCAAGTAGACTAGGTTTACTAGAGATAAACTGTGATACTGTAAAACATTGAAGCATGTCTTTGGCACAACTCACATTTGGAAATGAACTTAGATACGTTGGGAGCCATGTTGGGCCAATAATATCTTTATCTGAGAAGCTTGTATGCAAGAGATCTTCCTCCTCTATGGCTCCTACTATCCCTTCATGGACTTCACGGAGGGCATAGTTTACTTCATCAGGTTTCAGAGAATGTAATACTTGCCTTGTTAGTGTTCTTTTATACAGTACTCCACCTACTAAAATGAAATTTGGAGTAAGCATCTTGATCATCTAAGCCTCTTTTGGATCTTCAGGAAGTTGCCCCTTTTCAAGGTATGTAATAATAGGGTCCATCTAGGTAGGCTTCAAGTCCACTAGATTTACCTCGATAGCCTTAAAATAGCTTGGTTGTTGAAGATTTTCAACAAAAATTTACCTCAGCATCAAACTGAATGAGGCTAAAGATAACCAAGTTAGAGCACCTGCTTTGATGTACTATTCCAAGGTACACAGCAAATTTCTACCTGATCCATTATTGTCATGAACTTCTAGACCTTCATTAGGTATTTAGTTATAATCTCATCTTTCACTTCATATTCTTCAGTGACTTGTGAATAAACAAGTTGAGAATCACTTAGTACTTTTAGCTTCTTGGCTCTGACTATTATAACTATGTGCAAGCCAAGTAGGAGAGCCTCATATTCAGTTACATTATTAGAGACTTCAAATTCTAACCAAGCTAAATATTTAGCTACTCTCCCATCCAGACTTAAAAGGATAGCATTGATTTCGTATCTTGACTCACAAGAAGAATCATCTACTCAAACCTCTCAAGGTTTGGATTCTAGTCCAATAGAATATAAGGTAGTTTTCACCAGGAAGTTGGCTAAGGTTGGTGCTTTAATAGCTTTTCAAGGCTCAAAAATTACCTCAAATTGGCTCAATTCAACAGACTACTTAAGTAGTATTTTCGAGGTCTCCAGCTTTTATAAGGTTTGTCGAAGTGGGAGATTGGTAAGCACGATACGAAATGCACTAAAAGTATGGGCAGAGTTTTCAAGCTGTCAGTACTACAGTATAGGCTAGTTTCTCCAATGATGGATATCAGAGTTCTACACCTATGAGTACATGACTCACATAGTAGATGGGATGTTATTTTTCATTTTGCTCACTTACTAACATTGAGCTGATGGCTTGATCCGAGGCCACCATATAGAGGTACAATGCCTCATTTAGCAAGCCCCACTAGTAGAGAATGTTCAGCTAAATATTTTTTCAAATCTTCAAAGGCTCAATTCTACTTTTCGATCCATTTGAATCCAAGAGTTTTGTTTTACTACTATGAAGAAAGGTGAATACTTCTCACCCAACTTAGATAAAGTGATTGAGTGCTACCAATTGACCCATAAGTCTTTACATCTCTTTGATAGAAGTAGGAGGTTTCATCTATAAAATCACTTAGACCTTCTCAGGATTTGCTTTAATTTCTCACTCTGAAATAAGGTATCTGAGGAATTTTGCTGAACCGACACCAAAAGTATAATTTTCTAGATTTAGCCTCATCTTGAATTGCCAAATGTGTCAAAAAAAATTTCAAGGCCTTTTAAGTGTTTCCTAGCCTAGGAACTCTTCACAAGCATGTCGTTGACATATGCTTCTACATTTCTACTAAATTGGTGCTTGAAGCCCTTGTTCACTACCCTCTAATATGTCACCCCCAGTATTTTTTAGTCTGAATGGTATTGCTATGTAATAAAAAGTCCCTTGGTCGGTGGTGAAAGCCATCTTCTCCCCTCATCTTTAGGATGCATCCAAATTTTATTATAGCCTAAAAATGCATCCAAGAAACTCAAAAATTGACACCCTGAGGCAAAGTTGACGAGTTGATTTATCTTTAGCAAAGGTAGCTGCTCTTTGGGCAAGTTTTTTCAAATCGGTAAAGTCAATGCACATTCTCTACTTGCCATTGGACTTTTTTACTATTACAATATTTGCTAGCCTCTCAAGTTAATGAACCTCTCTAATAAATCTTGGATTGAGAGTTTATTTATCTCTTCAGAGATAGCTTAGGGACAAATTACCTCTTCTTGTATTTGACTGGTTTATAGTTCTCTACTATTGTGAGTTCATATTATGCAACTAAAGGATCTATACCTGGCAAGTCTTTGGGAGATCATGTAAAAACATCTTGACTTTTTCACAAAATTTCCCCAAGTTTGGTGTGGAGGGACTCTGTAAGGTTTTCTCCAAGCTTCAGCATTCTTCCTGAGCCTTTATCAATAGTCAAGTTCATTGGTTGTTCCATGGGTTTGACAGGAAACTTTATTGGTTAAAGCCAAGTTCCTTAACCTCTTCAACAACTAAGTTTTTCACCTTCGGGCTGAGATTACTTTGCCAGCAAGCCAACTCACACCTCTTTGCAAGGCTTTGATCTCCATGCTTCACTTGTGCCATATTTAGTGAGAAATCTCATAACTACATGAAAGTGTGAGATTACTGCTTGGAGTTGGTTCAATATTGGACAACCCAATGTCACATTATGAGCTGAGGGAGTTCAAACCACCTGGAACTATGATTCGATCATGGTACTCTTTGGTTTTTTGCTGACCATCAATAGTAAGTTGATTATGCTAAGTGGGGTGATTGGATCCCCATCAACCCAATTAATGCCCCTACATATGGTTTCAACTTTTACTCTATTTTTATTTGGTCATAAGCCCAAGTAAACAAGATGTTGGCCAAGCTTCCTAGGTCAATTATAATGCGTTACATGGAGTAGCCTTCTAGAATTGCTGAGATAACTAAAGCGTCATTATGAGATATCAAACTACCCTATAGATTTTCTGGCAAGAATATTATATCTCCATACTCAAGATTGCAATGTTGATGTTTGATATTCAACTCCTCCTCCTACCCCCCAGTGATAACCTGATACTTAGTAACTGATGTCGAGGCTTCACATTGAATCATTGGGTTTATTAGGATCATATTAAGGTGACCCTGAACTAGAGGAATTTTTTATTCTAGAGTCGAGTCCCTTTGAGGAGAACTTTATAGTCGAGCTTCCCAAGCAAGGGCTTCTTTAGCTCTCTCATCTTAATGGATGAAGTGTCTCAAGTGGTCCTCCTCGATGAGCCTCTTAATTTTATCTTTGAGTTACCAACACTCCTCAGTGTCATGGACACAATCTTCATGAAAATAGTAGTATCTCAACCTATCCAAGTTTTGCCTGCTTGCACAAAGAGGTTGAGGTTTTCTTAAGTAATCTCTGTGCTTAATTTGTGCCACCACCTTAAACCTCGAGTTATTCAAGGGAGTGTATATTCAAAATTCAAATCAACATTCTCACTATTCAATCCTTTGTTTCTTTGGTTCAAGAGATTTGGACTCCCTGTGGAATCAATTTCAGCAGCCAGAGATCATGAAGACCCTGGGAGCCATCTTAAATCATAAATCAGAATTTATTTTGATTTCAAGTACCCTATCAGGTGTTATGGGAATATTGACTTCTAATAGGCACAAACCCCTGATGTTAATTACCCCAATTGTCAGAAACCTCGAAAAGTGAGAAACCTAACTAATAAAAAAAATATAAAAAAAAACAAAGTATTTGATTGATTTTAAAAAATGATACATGGCTTAAGTAAGGGTATGCCCTCACTTTACAATAAATTTCAATAAGAAATTATAGAAAATATGAAATAAATAAAGAAAGGAAAAGAGAAAGAAGGAGTGGAGAAGAAGCTCTAATATATTCTACTGCCCCACTCCCTTACATTGGACCACATGGAATCTGACTCAAATTGATTTAGTCTTCAATAGATGTTGATGGCATCGTCCGATGGGATGTAAAAGAAAATAGGAGAAGTTCAAAGTATTTTCAATAGTTTTGAGCATTGGTGATAACTTCATTTAGTTTGGTAGCATCATCAAAAGCTTATGGGGTTGGGTATAGCTTCAAAAATCTCATTATCAACTAATTTTGGGTTGACTAGCTTGAGGAGTGCATTGTTAAATACTTCTAGAGTTGACTAGCTTAAAAAGTACATCATCAACTACTTATGGGGTTGACTACCTTGAAGGATGCATTGTCAACTAGTGCTGGGGCTTACTAGCTTGAAGGGTACATCGTCCTGCTTCTGGAGTTGACTAGCTTGAAGGGTGCATCACCAATTGCTTCTGGATTGATTAGGGGTGCATTGTCAACTACTTCAAGGGTTGACAACTTTAAGGGCTACATCATCAACTGCTTGTGGGGTTGACTAGCTTGAAGAGGATGTCATCAACTACTTACAAGGTTGTTAAGCTTAAAGGATGCATCGTCAACTACTACTAGAGTTGTTAGGTTTTAGTCTATTTATTTAATCAATTTAGGTCTATTTGAGTCAACTTGGCCTTATTTCATGTTAAAAAGTTATTCAGTAGAGTGTATGCTCAAAATTTCAGCTGGCATTCTCATCATTTAGGCCTTTGTTTTTTTGGTTTGGCGGGCCTTGGAGTCCCAAGTTTCTTTCGCAATTTGTTGCTACTTTTGAACTCCTTCTTTGTTGATATCAATTCTTCAGCATTAATATATTTTTTAAGCTAATTGGATGAATTCTACTAGACTTTTGGGTGGTTTGCAAACCATCATGTAGGCCACTCAAGGTTGTCTAACCCTGTTGATCACTACAACTAGGATAACAGAGTTGTCTAGTTCCAAAACTTCCAACTCAGTTCTATTAAATCAAGCTAAATACTCCCTCAAGCTTTCTTCTTCCTTTTGCTTTAGAGTTAAAAGTGTGGAAGGGTCCTTCCACTGAGTTACTAGTGAAATGAACTGCTCCATGAATTTATTAACATGGTCATCAAAGCAAGTGATTGAATATCTTGAGAGATTGGAGTACCAGGCTCAAGCAAGGCCTTATAGCATTATCAAAAATGCCTTGCACATAGTGGAATCTCATGCACCTTAAAGGATCATGGCATTCTAAACTGTACTCACATGGTCAATAGTGTCTTTTAAGCCATTGTATATCTTATAAGGCAGTGGGTGGAACTTCGGTTGTACCTAAGAATATGCAATCTCAAGTATGAGAGGCGTATCATATCTCATCAGGGCCAGAGGGATTTGTATTTCAGGTTTGTCACAAGCAACATGGGATGTAGTCTCCCCTTAAATGTGCTGGATAATCATGAGTTAGGCTCAGCTCACATAAGTGTAGTATGTGGTCTCATCGATTGGGTCATAGGTGGGTCATATTCTTTATAACCCCTTGAGACTTGATACTGAAGATCCTGATGGCTTGGATGATTCTTGCTAGGGGCAACTGGCTTTTGACTTGTGGGTGAGACTTGTTTGGCTAATTCAAAGCCACACTTTGATTCAAAAACTAAGTCAGATCTTGTGATGGAACTTGAGCTTTGTAAGCCTGGAAGTTTTGCATTATTTGAGCTTGATTTGTCAATTGTTGTATCTATATATTCTACATAGCCTATGCTTGGGCATCTAGTAATTGTGTCATTTGTTGAACTGTTGCGGTCAGCATGAGAAATTCCTATTAACTTACCGAGTTGGAGGAGGCTATTCATACCTCAAGGACTGTTTGCAAAGGGGCTCTCAAAACTTTTTGTTGCTCAAGTGGCTGCATGGCTGAGTTGGCTCGGTGAATCGATTCACCTAAGCCGCTAGAGAAATTATGGGATTCTACCGATCCAAGAGCGGTCTATCCCCAAGTTGATTTCTGGATATCAATGGCCTTATTATCAGAGGCATGATTGGAGAGTTTCTAGAAACACCAACGGAGGAACATGATGGAGCAGATCTCAACAAAGAACCTATTTATTGATGAAGAATCTTGATTTTGCACCAATTTCAGTCTAAAAAACTCCTTAAGATTAAATATGCTAAGCCGCTCCTCTATCAACTTGCACAAAGAAAAAACCATGAAGAAGGCCATTGAGATCTATTCGGCGATGGCCACTCCGACAATATAGTCAACTTTATCTTCAATGTAATAGCTTTTCATGAAAGATTGAGTATGAGTCCATACCTCCCTGTTGGTCATGCTTTTTATAATATACTTTGAAATTTAATGTATTGATATCTCATGATTTTAGGTATCCTCCTCACTGAATTTCTCAAAATAACTAGTTATCAATCCCAGATTCTTTGATATTATCTCCCTAAAATCTTACGACTATCCTATGTTTGGGTCGTGAGTCAACCAAATCATCCAAACTTACTCATAGCTTAAGTCAAACTTCTTAAGGTATAGTGGATCCACATATTAATATCTCATTGGGCCAAGGTAGCTAAGCCTACTGCTCAAATAGATTTCACCTTGGAGATATCAATTCTCCATTTGCCCTTTTGAGTGTAGCTCATTGATTTTGGACTTGGAGAATTCACTTCAGCCAATGAGTTTGGTATCGGTCCCTAGTCAGTTTGGCAAATAACTTTGGTCCTAGTTCACACTTGGCCGGGTTTGCCAAACCAGTTCTTGTGATCTGGTGCATTATCAATAATAATCTTCTATCAAATTGTCATACAAAAAATAAAATAAATTTTCACATATTCTTCTATCATTTTTATCATCCAAATAACAAAAATAAATTTACACATATTTTTTCAAAACTCAACACAAAAAAATATTAGAATGTGTGTAAATTTGGATTTATTATTTGATAATAATAATAATAGAAGGATATGTGAAAGTTTATTTTATTTTTTGAACAACAACTTGATAGAAAATTATTATGGATTTGAGAGGTCAATCTAAACCAAATCTATGACTGATTTGAACCAAATTTAGGAGCCATATGTTAAAAAAAAATATAATTACAAATAACTACAAAAAAACTTCATTGTCTCTAACAAAGCAAGGGGTATTTTTATCTTTTCTTTTCATCCCTAAGGTATCAAATGAAATATTCTTAATTTGAATGGTAAATATACACCTAAAGAGATTTTTATAACAAATCTAATAATAAGGGGAAATATGCAATTCTTAAAGTTTGAAAGAAAAATATACAATTTATGAAAAATTCAAGGAGTTAGATGCAATTGACCTAAAAATTTTGATAATGTGATGTGGTATGTTTTTGTAACCACCCATCAATAGTAACTACCCATTTTTTTTCTCAATTTTTGTTGAGATTTTTCTTAAATTTTTATGTTATTATTTTTCTCTTTCCACTTAGTAGTATAAAATAGATACTTGTGATTTCACTAAGATGAGAATAAAAACACACAATCTCTATTAATAGCATAGTCTAAGGAGTATTTATATGTTAAAAAACACACAATCTCTATTAATAGCATAGTCTATGAAGATACAAAAGTAAATTACAAAATTATGATCCATCCTGGAGAATTCACCCTGTTATGAAAGAAAAGATAATACAACATGAACAAAGAAAATAGAAAAGGAAAAGAAGGATCTTGTTGATGTTCATGCAACCCTTTATTTCTCTAAAAATCTTGGTAAAGAATATGGTGAAAAATTTCAAAATTTCTAGCTCTGAATTAAAGAAATTTTGTGGGAGAATTCCCTAAACTTTTGCCTGAAAATTGAGAAAATTTGTGGCTAAATTTCTCTTAAAATTGCAGAATCCTCTAGGAAAACTCTTGAAAAAATTATGGATAATTTTTGGCTGCTAAAAACTGCAGAATAATTGAATATTTATAGATGCATGGAAAGTTGGGGCTATGTCTAGCAAGAGCCTGATAGAAAATAAACACTTGGATACCTTGTTGACATCAAAAGAGGTGCTAGGAACCTAGTGCCACTTTTGGGAGAGGACAGTAGATGATTAGTGCCCACCACACCGCATGGGCTCCACTCATGTGAAGCAAGAACCCCTGAACCCCTTAGTAGTAGTTGATCCTCCTACAAACCTATGTTTTGAAAATTTTTGGTCATTTTGCAATAATGTACCTAAAATTTTCAAAATCTAGTTTTAGTCCAAAAGAGAGATCAATGACGAGAGGCCCACAAAGAGGTCCATAAAACTTCTAGAAGATGGCAAAAATCAAATTCTTCTAAAAAAAAGTTTTAAAAGTTAAAATTTTGTAAATAAAATCTTGCAAAAAGATAATTTATGCGTGCCCTTAGAAATGAAATTTTTATGATTAAAGTTCATAAACATTTACTCTAAACAATTCAGGCATTGTGAATCTTATAGAGAGCTCTGATTTTGTAAATAGGACCCCAAATATTTTGAAATAATACTAAAACCTAAATCACATAAAATTGGTCGAATGGATCAGCTACTGTTGCACAAAAGATTCTAAAGGATATGAAAAGTTAGATATCTAAAGTTGTCCCTCTCTTAGCAACTCATTGAAAGAAATAAAGTACGATTCAACGATAAGAAGGATAAACTCTTTTGAGAATGAATTTGGTTGGCGTTTCCTGCTTGGTTTGTTGGTTTCAAATGAGTTTGAAAATTTGATAAAATAACCTTCCAAAGGCTAGGAATGATTATAGGGCTAGCAAGCTTGTTAGTAACCTTCCAGGAGGTACAAATTTATGAGAATAAATTAGGGAGTTATCCCTATATGTGGCTCAAGGGAATATCTTTGACCATCACTCTCTCGTGAGGCAATTTCAAATGAAGTAAGGGGACTTGATAGGAACATGAAGTGGAGTGATATCTACCCATGGTTAAAAAGAGTAGTTTTGAGAGCTTTTGGTGGGGTCATTCCCACCACTATCTCATGAGGAAGTGTTTGCAAACTAGCCAGGATCAGAGTGCCCAACGGTTAGGTCCTAGCCTATTTTTATATTGGAGATTTTAAGGATCATGGAAGATGCATGCAAGAGTAATGCAGTAGGATGAGATGGCTCTAAAACTCAAGTTTTTTAAAAATATGGAGTTGTCAATTGTTAGTTGGACTGAGAGGTTCTTCTAAAGAAGTGGATTGTAAACCATCTTAACCTTTTGTAAACTAAGGTTTTGAAAGGATGCCCTAAGTGGGGTGGAGGTTGTGTCATAATTGTCTCCTATAGATATTGGTGGGATCGGAAGCTTGACCATCACTTTTGCTAGAGTTGAACTTATTGCTTCCTCTAGTAGGATTCCACATCCAGTGTTAGTGGTGGAGTGTTTCTAGTGATGTGGTCATCTCTCTCTTTTTATCTTTTTTTTGATTATTTTTTATGGTGGGATGGTTGGGCTTGAGCTGGGCTTGCCTGGATCTTATAGGGAGCCAGTGCCTAGCTCCTAATGCATGCAGTGTATGGGTGCCTTGATCTAGGCACACAAAAAGGGAGGGGCCCCAAGAGCTAGGTGCCCCCTTTATTTATGGGTGTGAACCCAAGGCATCCCTTCTTGTCCTACGAATCCTTCTTCTTTCTCTCTCTATTTTTGAGCCCCACCTACCATGAGCCCATTTTGCTCCGAGCACCAAGAGCTAATGTGCCTTCTTCTACTTTTTTATTTTTTGGAGACAACAATAAATGTTGTTCTCTCCCTCTTTTATTTTTTCACTTTCTCCTCCAGTGACTTAAATATATACTCTTTTTCGTACCTTTATGGAGGTTGTTATAAGAGAGTCATAGGAATTTATGTCCTACTCCTCATGCTCCTCTCTTCATTGTCATTCTTGAGCCACCTTGGGGGTGAGCTCCTTTCTGTTAATATCATGAGTGATGTGCTTGATTTATGTTTTTCTCAATGAAAAATGGGTTCAATGGCACTTTTTTTTAATGAAGTCTAGCTTGTTCATGGTGAGACTTTATTGAATAACATCTCTATTTAAAACTGAAATTTCTTTTTTTTTTTGTGAATGTGTGGATATGAGTGAATGAGCAAGCTTCGTCTCTCTCCTTAGGTATATCTTGTACTCGATCAAACTTCCTTGACTTCCAAAGTGTTTTTGCCTTAAAATGTAGGTGGTCAACCAATTGTTCTCTCTTCTGACCTTTTCCCTAATGTGGTGTTTTTCTTGCAAATCCATTTCAAATGGCTTTTCCTCTTTACCATGGTTTTGTAGTTCATTAACTCCTTATGGTTTTTGCTTTTTTTAATTTATAATGCCCCTTGACCTCAATTTTTAAGGTTATATATATGCACAAATGTCATTTGGTTCATACTCATTGGGTAATTTTTCTTGGTCAGTAATGCATCAATATGAGCCTATGCGAGTTTTCCTAGTTCCAGTGTGCAATCCAAATATCTCCCCTCTTTCTCTATTTTTCACTTTGCACTTTGCCAAGTTTTTTTTTTCAATTTCATTCCCCATTTGACGTTTCAAGGTTTTGCAAGTTTACAAATGCCAACTAGTTCTTAATCTTTAAACCACATCTCTTGACTTGGTTTTTCAAAGGAGATATATTCCTTTGGGACTTTGCTTTCTACCATTGCTTGGTGGTGATCTTTTGCCTCTAGGAGGAGCATCCTATGATGTTATCCTTCAATATTTGCGCTTGTATAAGAAGTCAATTCCCAACAAACTTCTAGTTACTTTTGGATCAGTAGTCTTATTTTCGAGTTTGCATTCCCAAGATCAACATAGGATTCAAGTGTAGACAAAAGACAAAGGTTTTCAATACCGCTACACTTTCTTATTGACCATCTTTCTTCCTTGTTGTTGATTATCTTTCAAAGATCATACTCCTAAGAGAAGTAGGATCTTGCTCAAACCTTGATGTGATTTTTGAGAATATTTTTCAAGCGGGGGAAGCAAGAATGCTAAGGAAATGAAGCTTTTTTTCATGCAAAAAGGCTGATGTGAATAAATTATGATGGTTTTTTTTTTGTGCTGAAAAGGTGATGATTGCAAAGTACTATTTTTATACAAGAAAGATAATGAATACAAAGAAGGAAAGAGATAAAATCTAAATAAGTTCACCTCGGTAGGTGAGTGTTGGTCTATCTTCCTATGCTCAAGGGGGATCCTTCTTACCTCATGTTCTATGCCTCTTTAATTTGTCCATGATCCTGATTTAAGACCATTCCACTAACCATCCACCTTCATCATTGGCCCTATGAGTACCCCTTTGGGTGAGCATAAGGCGAGACTTATAAGGGGGTTCATCTTTCTCAGTTCTATTTACTAGTGAGTGATTAATTGTACTAATGGTGTGGGATCAATTTTAGTGGTTCGGGATAATGGAAACCCCGAAAATGACTTTAAATCACAAATCAGAATTTATTTTGATTTGAAGTACGCTATTAGGTGTTGTGGGAATATTAACTTTCAATAGGCGCAAGCTTTTGTTGTTAATTACCTCTATGATTGTCAAGAACCTCTTAAAGCAAAAAACCTACCTAATAATATAGAGACAAAAAAAGAAAAAAAGAAAGTATTTAATTAATTTTAAGAAATAATATATGGCTTAAGTAAGGGTATATCCTTACTTTACAATAAATTTCAATATGAGATTATAGAAAATATGAAAGGAATAAAGAAAGAGAAAGAGAAATAAGGAGCGGAGAAGAAGTTTTGATATGTACTACTACCCCACTGTCCTACATTGGACCACATGGTGTTTAACTCAAATTGACTTAGTCTTCGACAGATGTTGATAACACCATTTGATGGGACATAAAAGAGAATGGGAGAGGTTCAAAATATTTTCAATAATTTTAAGTATTGGTGATAACTTCATTTGCTTAGGAGCAATATCAATGATTTGTAGGGTTGGATATAGCTTCAAAAATCACATTGTTAACTGCTTTTGAGCTAACTAGCTTGAAAAGGGTGCATCACCAACTACTTCTAAGATTGACTGACTTGAAAGGTGTATCATCAACTGCTTTTGAGATTAACTAGTTTAGAGGCACATCATCAACTACTTTTGGTATTAACTAACTTGAAAATGCATCGTCAACTACTTTTAGGATTGACTAACTTGAGGGGTATATCGCCAATTGCTTCTAGGATTGACTAGCTTAAGGGGTGCTTTATCAACTACTTCTGGGATTTATTAGCTTAAAGGGTGCATCATCAACTACTTATGGGGTTGACTAGCTTGAAGGGTGCGTCATTAATTACTTCTGGGTTGACTAGCTTGAGGGGTATATTACCAACTACTTCTGGGTTTGACTAACTTGAAGAGTGCATCATCTAATTGCTTGTGGGGTTGACTAGCTTAAAGGATGCATTAGTAACTACTTCAAGGGTTGACTAGCTTGAAGGGTGTATCATCAACTACTTCTAGGTTGACTAGCTTGAGGGGAGTATCGCCAATTACTTCTGAGATTAGCTAGCTTGAAAAGTGCATAATTAACTACTTGTGGGGTTGACTAGCTTAATTGGCATGTTATCAATTGCTTATGGGGTTGACTAGCTTAAAGTGTACCATCAACTTCTTTTGGGTTGACTCCTTTGAGGGGTGCATTGCTAACTACTTCTGAAGTTGGCTAACTTGAATAGTACATCATTAACTACTTATGGTGTTGACTAACTTAATAGGTGTATTGTTAACTGCTTATAGGGTTAACTACCTTAAAGCGTGGCCAATGACCTTAAGCGTATTGTTGGTTGCCTGCATTTGAATAAGACATTGTGGCTGACTAATTAAATAAGTTCGAGCCTACCTTAGTTCAGTTTGAATTAAAGCATTACCAATGCTTTTAGGTTGATTTAGCTTTAAAGTGTGACCAACAACTTCTGTAGCGCACCCAGCGAGACTTAATGTTGATCTTATTTAGTTTTACTTGAACTAATTTTAGTTCAAGTTAATATCACTCTTCATTTATAGCCATGGAGTATTACTAAAAGTTCAACACACCTAATATAACTCGGTTTGACCCTATTTAGTTCTGTTGGGACTAATATAGTTCGGATCCAAGTTCGATTTTGAATAAGTTTAAGTCTAAAATTGATTCAACCTAATATTAAAACTTGATTGAATTATGATTCACTAATTTTTTTTTTTTTTTTTGGAAGATAGCGATGTGTTCTGAACCCTTGGTGATTAGGTTTTCATTGACACTTTTAGTATGATCAAGAGAACTATGTAAATCATCAAAGTCACTGAATGTTCAGTAATAAATTTAATCTACCAAGCCTAGCATTAATATTTAGAAAAACATTTATCAAGCACTGATCATTGACTCTAATTGAGCAGTGTTGATTTTGATTCGAACCTGATCTGACTTCGTTCAATGTTCAGGAATTTGTTTGATTTGAGTTTGATTTTACTTGATTCAGATCAAGTTTGACCTTGTGTTGGACCTTTATTGAGTTTTGATTTATATCTTGGTGAACTTCAGTTTAAGTTCAAATTAATTTAGTTCAACTTCATTTTTGTCCATTTATTTTGGCTAAGTTCAATTTTAATGTAATTGAGTTATTCTAAACAGTCTAATTTGAGCGTCATTAGTTATTTATAATAATTTTAATCATACCCGTAACCCGGCTTTAAATGTGTGAATCAGAGGGCTAGCTTAGTTCGCAAGCTCGAAAGCTAGCTTAGAGTTATAAGCCCAAGGGATAATTGGATGCGAGTCTGAAACTGACTTAGGTGTGAACCCAAAGGCTGGCTTAATTTGAGTCCGAAAGCTAACTAAGGTGTGAACCTGAAGGCTAATTTGGATGCGAGCCTGAGGGCTGGCTAAGGTGTAAATCTGAAAATTAGCTAAGTGCAAACTCGAAGGCTGACTTAGATGCGAATACGAAGACTGACTGAAATATAAGCCCAAAAACTGGTTAAGTACAAACCCGAATGCTAGGTAAGTGAGAACTCGTAGACTGAATTAAATACGAGACCGAAAGTAGATTGAGTATGAAACCAAATATTAATCTAAGTATAAGTCTGAAGACTGAGTTGAATATAAATCCAAAAACTAATTAAGTGTAAGTTTGAAAGCTGACTCAAATAAAAATCGAAAAACTAAATAAAATAAAACCTGAAAACTAATTAAAATACGAGTTCAAAAACTGACTAAATATAAAAATTTACTATCTTTAAGAAATCACAAGTAATTGCAATAATGTAATGTTGTTGCCGCTCCAGTCTTTGCACTAAGAATTACTGATGGCCATAACATTGATAAAATTCTGCTGAAAAGTAAGACGAGAGAAAATTTTTCTGGTTTTTTTAACAAACACTTTTCTTTCTTTACATAACAACTTTTTTTTTCCTCATCTTTTATTTCCTCCCTTACCGAGACCTTTGCCCTAACCCTTTCTTCCTAAATTTCTTCATGGGAGGAAGGCCTCGCCATGCTCCCTTGAAATGGGGCTGGATCCAGCCGGAACTTGGCCGGAACCGGTCGATTCTCCGACAATGGCGGTCTTGGGTGTCACCACATGCGGAAGATGCAGGCAGGCGGTGCTTCGAGGTCTTGTGGCACATCCGAAGCAAAGGATCCAGGCCGGTGAGCTCTGAGCGAGGCTAGCTCGAGTGCGCAGGCGGCTGAGCAGGGCTAGCATGGGGCATAGAAGGCGGGGAGACGACGGGCAGCGCACGGGGAGGAGCATGGTGGCGTGAGCGGCTCGGACCTGCGCTTGTGCGGCGGGGACCGGCGGTGGGACAAGCGATTGGGCGCTCAGGCGCGGACAGCGAGGGCGGAGCTCGTCGGAGGTGGAGGCCGAACGGGGAGCAGGGCTTCAGGCAGTCGAAATTGGTGTGGTGGCTCTCGGGTAAAACTGTGGGATAATTACGTATAAGTTCCTATAATTAATCTTAATTACATATAACACCGAAATTTCTGAAATTATCCGGTCCTCTTTTCGAAAATATTTACCTACATCCCTTTATTGTTATTGAATCAAAATTTTCTCAAAAACTTTTGATTTTACCCTCAGTTACTTTTACAAATACACCCTTAAAAACTTATTTTTTATATTTAACGCCTCGAAATTCAGTTTTTTATAAATAACACCCCGAAATAATTTTAAGTTTTGAAATGTTCAATACTTATTT
>RXID01014279.1:282500-319293 GCA_005019695.1 Trichopus zeylanicus subsp. travancoricus | reverse complement strand
TCTTTTCTATTGGAACACATAGCAACCTAGGTACATCCATGAGTCCAATTCGATTAGACCTTCCTATTTCCATTTTTATCCCATTCTTAACTTAATAAAATAAGTTAATAAGAATACAAATTTGAACCTCAAATTGTTCTATGACTCATACCATCGAGCATATCTTTTAAGTAAGGGGCAAAAAAAAGAAAATTCCTTATTTTTTCCTTACCCCTAAATTTAATATTAATATTAAATAATAGTAGATTGGAAATGAAAGCCATTTTCTCTTCTTACATTTGTTTGCTATTGCATTTTTGTAATAAAAAAATAGAATATATAATTCTGGAATCAAATAAAAATATTGCAAAAGAGATTTTCAAAATATTTATCTGTAGCAGAAAAGAATAATGATTTTTTCCTATGGAAGAGCATCCAGTAACAAAAAGATAAAATTGAAAAAAATATTAACAAATTTTTGTGTGGTCCAAGGAAAAGGAAATAAATAAAATCTGCTTCTACAATTTAATATATATTGAATTTAAATATCAGAATAGTTGATATAGTCATGATTTAATGGGTCAGGTTCACTTACTTTTTTTTATTCAAAATTCTACGACAGATTTAATAGGAACCATTAGGAATACTTTAGTTTTGTGATTAATAATCAGGACTGGATATCTAGAATAATTTTTGTACCCCAAGATAATTTGAAGAATGAGACATGAAGAGGACTACTATGTTACTACAGGGTATACTCAATACAATTATTAATTACTAATTGTTCAATTTTGTAACTATAGCTTTCAATAATAAGAATTGATTATAATAATATAGTAGTTACCCTTTTACTTTTTTTTTCAGAGGTATCAACTTTTATTCTCTGTGAAAAAACGAAGATTAAAGATTAAGCTTGAGTTTAGTGGAAAAAGCCCTTTATTGGATTTGAATCGATGACTTACACCTTACCATGACCTTACTCTATCACTAAGTTAAAAGGGCCTATTCTTTTTTAATTCATGAATTAGCCATCTTCAATAATGAGTTTACTGCATATATCTATATATGTACATATATAGATACTTCATCATTATCCAAGAACAAAAAAGGGGAGTTGACTAGATAGTAATTGGGTCATGGTAGTGATTTACTCATCCTCTTTTAATTATTTAATACAATTGTATTTAAGTAATACAGTATAGTATATGAAATAAATAAAATAATGTAGTGACTTGTTTGAAGCACATATCCCTTGTAATCACACATCAAACAAGCTTGACTTGATCGATCCCGTGTCCCCCTCTGACATCCCCCATAAAAGGCAAGATCTTCTTATGCCGCCTGCGATCTGGAATTCCATTCATACCCGCCTGCGTTTTCTGCTAGCCCAAGCAAATCTTCTCGTCCTCTCGTCTCCCCTAAGAATAGGAGACTCCTTCAGGATTCAGGAGGCTAGTCTTCCTTAGATCTAATGACAATTCCAAAAAACAACTGTCCTACTATCATGGTAGCATGATGGTGGTCTGGCCAATATGCCCCTATCATCTAGTGGTTTAGGACATCTCTCTTTCAAGGAGGCAGTGGGGATTCGACTTCCCCTAGGGGTATGGTACTACAAAAGGAAGTTGATCATGGATTAGATTATCAATAAACCTAGAATTAATTCTTCCTAGGTCAATGCCCAAGTAGTTAATGGGGACGGACTATAAATTCATTGGCGATATGTCTACACTGGTTCAAATCTAGCTCGGCCCAAAAATTCGCCGTCCCACTTGTATGATATAACCTTTAAAAGTGTCAAATATGTAGACCAATACGTAGAAATAAAGAGAAAGAGTCCCTTTTTTTGCTCTATCCATATGTTTTTCTCATCCATTTTGATCTTTCTAATGATCTAGATTGATGATACTTAAGCATTAAGAATATGTATGCCATCATAGACCTCATCGGCATTGTAGTTTAATCGGTCAGAGCACCGCCCTGTCAAGGCAGAAGTTGTTGGTTAGAGCTCCGTCAGTCTCAAACTAAGACCATTATCTCTCTATTTTATGTGAAAAGAAAAAGGAGACAGGCATCAAAATATAATTCCCTCTGATCTTTATTTCTTTTGTTTGTTTATCATCAGACAAATATGAAAATTTCCATTTCTTCCCCTAGTACCGATTCATTGGGGAGAGACATGAGTAAGTACAAGTGGTAGTATTAATATTAAATTAAGTATGGTAATAGATAAATGTTTGACTTTCTTTTTTGATTGTTCTTGATCAATGAAATGTAATAGAATGCTGATATTTTTAGTATAGTAGAGTACATACACAAATTGTATTGATTTATTGTACGATAGAGAATGTACATACCATAATTATCTCGACAGAGTATTTTTAAGGTTAAATCACACTTTTTGTAGCTTAGCTCCGACTTTCTTTGTGTTTTCTCAATTACTAATTGAAAATAATCTATTTCATTCTCATTCCAATTTCCCATTGAATTTTTTATCTTATACTTTTTTCTATAACCTACCACCTACCGTCTTTTTTACACTTTTACATACAATTACCATATAAAATATAAAATACCATATGACTACTATTCTACGGGTTATACACATATCCCAAAGAATAAAAGTGAGATGGAAAAGGGCGAGTTAAAGTTAACTATAAAAGTTTAACATTCCAACAAATTTACTCAAAAAATAAATAAAAGGATCTTCTTTGCTCTTTTGTTTTTTGAGTATCCTCCTTTTGAATTTTGGATTAAAGTTGGCTTACATACATAAAAAAAATTCAACGAGATTTCCTTATTGGATTAGGAATCCCTTTTTTTTATTTTTTATGGATAAAAATTTTCTTGTGTTATGTTATACTATCTTGACGATGAATCAATTTGATACATCAGATATTATTATTCATAATATTGATCCGATTTAGTATCATCAGGATTCAATTCATCCTAATGAATTTATAGGAATTACAATTTCTCATTTTATGGGATTAGATCCCGCATTATTGTGAAACAAAAAACAATGAGATTATGGAAGTCAATATTCTCGCATTTATTGCTACTGCACTATTTATTCTAGTTCCTACTACTTTTTTACTTATCATCTACGTAAAAACAGTCAGTCAAAATGATTAATTTGACTGAAAGTTTAATTATTAGTTCTTATCAATGATTGAAGAAATGAAAGAAAGGGATTCAAACTCCAAGTCTTAAATGATTAGTGGTGAAATCAGAAGTATCTGAGATGCTATGTGAGATAGTATGGAGATAGCACATACCGAGAGGTATTATGTCTGATGTTTCATTCTCCCATACTAATTCTATTGCTATAGTTTGTTTGTCCTAGTCTTTTTCGTTAACCGTTGATCTTGTCGCTCTCGATCGAAGGCTTTCTCTGCAGCCCTCCTTTCTCTCGCTCCTAGGCTACTCCATCTCTCATCTCTTAAGCACGTCCCTCTCTCATGTGCCGTCGCCGTTTCTCTTTGACTTTTGATTTTGTTTTCTTCAATAGATCAATTTGTATGGATTTTGATTAATCCAAACAAAATAATGGAAGCCTAACTCAACTCTTCTAACTCCTAGGTTTCTTTTCATTTGAAAGAATCAAGAATAATATGACTATATACTATAAAAAAATGAAACAAAGGAAAGAGAATATTTTTTGGATTCCCATATCAAGACAAGAAGTCATCGATTGAACTATTAACAAATAATCCACGGAGTTCTATGGTAACTAACTTCTTCAGGGTTGGAAAAGGAGTAGAATGCAAGGAAATTCCTATTTTCTTATGTATGACCTCTTTTGATAATCGAATCTCTAGCCGTTTCTAGTAGCAAGTATATATCATCATAATAGTAGAATAACTTTTTCTTAGAATAGTAAAAAAAATAAAGAAAGGAGGAAAATAAAAATAAGGCAAAGCAATAGGGATTGCTTTTTCTCATTTAATATCCATTATTCTATTAAGAACTAAGAATTGGTGCATCAAAATAGAATATTTAGGAAGAATTCCATTGGAAAAAAATTTCCTATTATGTGTAGATTTGAGTCTCGAAATACAACTATGGTAATCATTCATTCTATGATTGAATGATTATTATTCATTATTGTATTTTTTTTACTGTAATTTAGTATAATTTTGAAAGAGTTAAGGTTTTGGAAAATGATCAATTAAAGTAAAGAATTAATATAATTTGATTACCAAATGGAGTAATCAATTATACCCTAGAGCCCACTCCTTCCCCATACTACAAGTGAAAGGGAAAATGAAAAGACTACCATTAAAGCAACCCAAGCGAGACTTACTATATCCATGTCGAATTATACCTCCTATCTCTATGAAGGAATTATTTTATTGATCAATAATTATAGTAAAACTAACGGTGCATAGTCAAAACAAAAAAGATAAGGATTCTGACTTAAGGCTGTCTCTAAAGAATAAAATAAAAGGTGACATAGCCACCCTGTTTGAATATTTGAGCACTCAAAACCTCCAATGAGTCTCAATATAAAGTATTTTTGGTCCTTTCCACAACTCCTAAATAGATTTCCCATTAGATTGTAGCCTATCCAATCTAATTCCAGATAAAGTCAATAAACACTACCTATACTAAGGTAGTGTAAGATAATTATGAAGTTTTGGATAGTCTTTCGTATAATGCTTTCTTCAAGCCTAGAAGAAAAAATGGGGAGTCCTTTAGTTTATAGGATTTCTGACCTATTACATTAATAGTTCTAAATCCCCAAATTGACTCTCACTATTTATTTGTTTGATTCCATTTTATTTAGCAAAAAAATGGCATGAAACAATCATTAATAAGTGAAGTTTGTTTCATCTCTATTGATACTAGTTTGGGACATGTATAGAACCACCAAAAAAATTGACAGTCTTTTATAGATATAGAATTTACCTACATATCCTAAAAATCCAGTATCCCCAGTATCAATGGGCCTACCCCTTTGTCCCTACTTTTGTGGGTCAAGAATTCATTAAACAATCAGCAACATATGAAATTTTAAGTCTTTTATTGAGTTGATTAGGCAACACCGATATTTGAATTGGGGATAAAGAATTTGCAGTCCCCAGCCTTACCACTTGGCCATGCCACCAAATCTGATCAAAAACGGATAAAAGTATTATCCATATTCTATTACTAATAATTCTTTTGGAAATTATGAAATTACTAAGAACCTCCTTTTTATATTTTATATTTGGATCTTGAATCCCATTTTATCCCTAAATTAATACATCCCTAAATCTTTATCATTGAATCCCATTTAGATTATTCTCTTTGATTGATTATATCTCTAAACATACATCTTGCTTAAAAAAATTTTTCCTTTCTCTTTTTTTCAATAGAAAAGAAAAGAGAAAAATGAATATATGTTCATAGACTACAAAATTTCGGATAAACTGTGTTCTCTTAATGGCATAAGAAAATAGCATAAGAAAAGCAAAATGCCATAAGAAAAGCAAATTGATTTATGACTAATCAATATAAATTAAATTATTTTGAATAATAGATCATTTTCCATTTCCATTATAACAATATATATGTGTCTATGTAAACCCCATAATAGAAATTATTACACAGATATTGATTGTATTGAGTGGGGTCTTCCTCTTATGCACATATCCCTGTAGAAAAGTAGAAAGTAGAAAATCGTTGTGCTTTTTCATTGGATATATTGAATAAAAATAGGAATTATGATGTAGTGTGACCTACTCCATATTTAGGTTGACAAAATAAAACTACAACAAAAGGATACAATATGAAGATTGCTAGATAACTGTATCAGATCACCATACACCTACTAAATACTATTCTATTCCTCAATTGTATTCTATACATTTTACTATAAAAAAAGAATCTGTGAATTCTTTTTGAATATAAACCAATTATTCTGTCTTTATCGCATTCATAATCGTAAAAAGTGGAAGTGCATTTAAATTTAATTTAAATTCTGAATCCATTTATTTTTTGCTACCCAATTTGATCATAATATCATACATAATAGGTAGAGATCCATTTTGATATTCGATACAAGACTCTATAAGTGTATGTAAGGTAAGTGGGAAGGTTTTTTTCTGGGAATATTTTATCAACTCATTTCTATTTGTACCTGTAGAAAATATTCTTCATTCCTTCATCTCCTCTCACTTGATACATATGAATAAAACACATGTATGGGGGTTGCCTAAAATTTTATGTGATTCAGTAAACAAAATATACATTCAATCATTGCTAGATCGATTCATATAGTTTGATGAAGAGTGGGGGATTTTTCAATAAAGAGGAAATTTAAGATTGAAATGCTCCGAGATCAAAATGGGGAAATGTGTACAATGCCTGGATTTAATCAAATCCAATTTGAGGGATTTTGTAGGTTCATTAATTAGGGCTTGACGGAAGAACTTCATAAGTTTCCTAAAATTGAAGATAGAGATCAAGAAATCAAATTTTAATTATTTGTGCAAACATATCAATTGGTAGAACCCTTGATAAAAGAAAGAGATGCTATGTATGAATCACTCACATATTCTTCTAAATTATATGTACCCACGGGATTGATTTGGAAAGCTAGTAGAGCTATGCAAGAACAAACCATTTTTATTGGAACCATTCCTTTAATGAATTCACTGGGAATCTCTATAGTAAATGGAATATAAAGAATTGTGATCAATCAAATATTGCAAAGTCCTGGTGTTTACTATCATTCAGAATTAGACCATAACAGAATTTCTATTTATACTAGTACTATTATATCAGATTAGGGAGGAAGATTGGAATTTGAAATTAATAGAAAAGCGAGGATATGGGCCTATGTGAGTAGGAAATAAAAAATATCTATTCTAGTTCTATCATCGGCTATGGGTTCGAATCTAAGAGAAATTCTAGATAATATTTGTTACCCTGAAATTTTCTTGTCTTTCCTGAATGATAAGGAAAAAAAAAGATTGGGTCAAAACAAAGATCTATTTTAGAGTTTTACCAACAATTTGCTTGTGTAGGTGGGGATCCAATATGTTCTGAGTCCTTATGTAAGAAATTACAAAAGAAATTTTTTTCAACAAAGATATGAATTAGGAAGGATTGGTCGACAAAATATGAACCAAAAATTGAATCTTGATATACCTCAGAACAATACATTTTTGTTACCACGAGATGTATTAGCTGCTGCGGATCATTTGATTGAAATGAAATTTGGAATGGGTACACTTGACGATATGAATCACTTGAAAAATAAACGTACTCATTCTATAGTAGATCTGTCATAGGATCAATTCGGATTGGCTCTTGTTCATTTAAAAAATGTAGTTCAAGGAACTATATGTGGATTAATCAGGCATAAATTGATACTGACTCCCCAAAATGTAACTTCAACTTCATTAACAACCACTTATGAATCATTTTTCTCCTTACACCATTTATCTCAAGTTTTGGATCGGACTAATCCATTGACCCAAATTGTTCATGGGCAGAGGTTGAGTTTTTTAGGCCCTAGGCGGTTGACAGGGTGAACCGCTAGTTTTCAGATACAGATATTCATCGTAGTCACTATGGACGTATTTGTCTAATTGATACATCCGAAGGAATCAATGTTGGACTTATTGGATCCTTAGCTATTCATGTGAGGATTGGTCATTGGGGATCTATAAAGAGTCCTTTTTATGAAATATTTGAGAGATCAAAAAATACATAGATAGATGATTTATTTATCGTCAAGTAGAGATGAATATTATATGGTAGCAGCAGGAAATTCTTTGGCCTTGAACTAGGGTATTCAAGAAGAACATGTTGTTCCAGCCCGATATCGTCAAGAATTTCTGACCATCTCATGGGAACAAATTCATCTTAGAAGCATTTTTCCCTTCCAATATTTTTCTATTGGAGCTTCTCTCATTCCTTTTATTGAGCATAATGATGCAAATCAAGCTTTAATGAGTTCTAATATGCAACGTCAAGCAGTTCTACTTTCTCAATCCGAGAAGTGCATTGTTGGAATTGGATTGGAAGGCCAAATAGCTCTAGATTCTAGGGTTTCAACTATAGCCGAACGGAAGGGAAAGATTGGTTATACTAATACCCACAATATCATTTTCTCAAATAATGGGGACACTATGAGCATTCCATTAGTTATGTATCAATGTTCTAACAAAAATACTTGTATGCATCAAAAACCTCAGGTTCTGTGGGGTAAATGCATTAAAAAGGGACAAATTTTAGTGGATGGTGTGGCTATAGTTGGTGGGAAACTCTCTTTAGGAAAAACTGTATTAGTAGCTCATATGCCATGAGAAGGCTATAATTTTGAAGATTCAGTACTAATTAGTGAATGTTTGGTATATGAAGATATTTATATGAAATTCAGACTCATGTGACGAGTCAAGCCATGAAAGAATAACTAAGGAAATACCACATTTAGAGGCTCATTTACTCTACAATTTAGACAGAAATGGAATTGTGATGCTTGGATCATGGATAGAAACATGTGATATTTTAGTAGGTAAATTAATGCCTTAGGCAGTGAACAAATCATCGTGTGCCCCCGAAGATAGATTATTACGAGCCATACTTTGCATTCAGGTATCCACTGCAAAAGAAACTTCTCTAAAACTACCTATAGGTGGAAGGGGTTGAGTTATTGATGTGAGATGGATTCAGAAAAGGGTCATTCTAGTTATAATCCAGAGATGATTCATATATTTATTTTATAGAAATGTGAAGTCAAAGTAGGTGATAATATAGCTAGAAGACATGGGAATAAAGGTATCATTTCAAAAATTTTGCCTCGACAAGATATGCCCTATTTGCAAAATGGAACGGCCATTGATATGGCTTTCAACCCATTAGGAATACCTTCATGAATGAATGTGGGACAGATATTTGAATGTTCGCTTGGGTTAGCAGGGGACCTCCTAAAGATACATTATAGAATAGCACCTTTTGATGAGAGATATGAGCAAGAGGCTTCGAGAAAACTAGTCTTTTCTGAATTATATTCAGCTAGTAAGCAAACAAAAAATCCATGGGTATTTGAACCTGAGTATCCGGGAAAAAGCAAAATATTTGATGGAAGAATAGGAGATCCTTTTGAACAACCTGTTCTAATAGGAAAACTCTATATCCTAAAATTAATCCATCAAGTTGATGATAAAATCCATGGACATTCTAGTGGACATTACGCACTTGTTACACAACAACCCCTTAGAGGAAGGGCCAAGCAAAGGGGACAATGAGTAGGAGAAATGGAAGTTTAAGCTCTAGAGGGATTTGGTGTTGATCATATTTTACAAGAGATGCTTACTTATAAATCTGATCATATTAGAGCTCGTCAAGAGGTACTTGGTACTACAATTATTGGAGGAATAGTACCTAATCCCGAGGATACTCTAGAATCTTTTTGATTGCTCGTTCGAGAATTACTATCTTTGTCTCTGGAACTGAATCATTTCCTTGTATCTAAGAAGAACTTCCATATTAATAGGAAGGAAGCTTGATCTGAATGAATCTGAATTTCTATTCTATGATTGACCGGTATAAACATCAACAACTTCAAATTGGATTAGTTTCTCCCCAAAAAATAAAGGCTTGGGTTAACAAAATCCTACCTAATGGAGAGATGGTTGGGGAGGTGACAAAACCCTATACTTTTCATTACAAAACCAATAAACCAGATAAAGATGGATTATTTTGTGAAAGAATCATTGGACCTATAAAAAGTGGAATTTGTGCTTGTGGAAATTATCGAGCGTTCAAGGCTGAAAAAGAAGACCCTAAGTTCTGTGAACAATGTGGGTGGAGTTTGTTGATTCTCGGATACGAAGATATCAAATGGGATACATCAAACTCACATGTCCTGTGACCCATGTGTGGTATTTGAAACGTCTTCCTAGTTATATTACAAATCTTTTAGATAAATCCCTTAAGGAATTAGAAGGCCTAGTATATTGTGATGTGTGATTTGATCAAAATTTGCATTTTACAAATTCAAACTAAGAAATTGTCATCCCATTCAATTTGATTGGGATGTCCCTACTTTGACATGTGTCTTGGAAGGACTAACATGAAGCTCAAAATGTTGCGTGTATTCAATACTTCCAAAAAAAGGGAATTGATCCACAGTCGATTCCCTAACAATTAAATAGGAATGGAATTACTAATTTTACCTCGTGAAAAAAAATATTTTTCGTGGAATTAGCCATTCCATTTCTTTTAGAAAGAGATTCTATTCAAGCAAGTAACTATGGCATGGCTACAGAAGTTTATCTATCGCATATACGCTTCAAGGGACTTAATGGCATAAGCACCATCGAGGTGAGTAGGGACCTAAAAGATCGAATGGGATGATATATAGACAAGTAAATCCCTTATGAATCCCAAAGTATTAACTTTAAATGTTTAAGTGGATTCAGCATTTGAAGGGAAGTAGACTACTCAATAATTTCACTTTTCCTTTTTTGCCGTAAAAGAATTGTAAATTGAATTTAAGTAATTCAGAAAGTCAAAACAAGAATGAATGAATGAAAGATTAGTCCTCGCAGGGAACTTGAGTAAGGAGTAGCCTTTAGCCTTTGTAGGGTTTTGTTGAACAAAATTTCACCCCTCTTTCTTTTTCTTTATTTTCTATAACTACTTGAGAGGAAACCTTCACGTTCGATTTTTAAGGGGGAAATCCAATCCTATAGAAACCTATCTCAATTTTTCTTCTGCTAGGCCCATATCTAAAAAATGAAATTTCTTTCAATTACAAGGTTCATTCAAATATGAAATCCAATCCTGGAAATATAGCATTCCACTTTTTTTTACTACCCAAAGCTTCGAGACATTTCAAAATCGAGAAATCGTGATGGGAGCAAGTGCTATCAGAGAACAATTAGTAGATTTGGATTTGCAAATTATTATAGATAATTCATTTGTAGAACGGAAGGAATTAGGAGACGAGGAGGCAATTGTCACTGGAAATGAATGGGAAGATAGAAAAATTTGAAGAAGAAGGGATTTTTTGGTTAAATGCATGGAATTAGCTAAACATTTTATTCAAACAAATATAGAACCAAAATGGATGATTTTGCCCCTATTACCAATTCTTCCTCCCGAGTTGAGACCAATCATTTAGATAGATGGAGGTAAACTAATGAGTTCGGATATTAATGAACTCTATAGAAGAGTTACCTATCGGAACAATACTCTTACCAAACTATTAGCAACAAGTAGATCTACGACTGGTGAATTAGTAATGTGTCAGGAGAAATTAGTACAAGAAGTAGTATATACACTTCTTGATAATGGGATCCATGGACAACTGATGAAAGATGGTCATAATAAAGTTTACAAGTCATTTTTTGATGTAATTGAAGGCAAAGAGGGAAGATTTCATGAGACTCTACTTGGAAAACGGGTTGATTATTCGCATTCCGTCATTATCATGGGTCCTTTGCTTTCATTACATCAATGTGGATTATCTCGCAAAATAGCAATAGAGCTTTTCCAAACATTTGTAATTCATGATTTAATCAGACAACATGTTGCTTCTAACATAGGGATTGCTAAAAGTCAAACTCGGGAAAAAGAACCCATTGTATGGGAAATACTTCAAGAAGTTATGCGGGGACATCCTATATTGTTGAATAGAGCACCGACCTTGCATAGATTGGATATACAGGCCTTCCAACACATTTTAGTGGAGGAGCGTGCTATTTGTTTACACCCATTAGTTTGTAGAGGCTTCAATGCAGACTTTGATGGGGATCAAATGGCTGTTCATGTACCTTTATCTTTGGAAGCTCAAGCGGAGGCTCCTTTACTTATGTTTTCTCATATGAATCTCTTGTCTCTAGCTATTGGAGATTCCATTTCCATACCAACTCAAGATATGCTTATTAGAAGATTATGTATTAACGATTGGGAATCGTCAAGGTATTTGTGGAAATAGGTATAATACATATAATTGTAGAAATTCTCAAAACAAAATAGTTAACAATAATAAGAATAAGTATAAGTATATGAAAGCGATGTATTGTTGTAGTTCCTATGATGCACTTGGAGCTTATCAGCAAAAATGAATCGATTTAGATAGTCCTTTGTGGCTTTGGTGGCAAGTAGATCAATGTGTCATTGTCTCAAGAGAAGTTCCTATCGAAATTCAATATGAATCTTTGGGTACTTATAAAGAGATTTATAGGAACTATCTGATCGTACGAAGTGTAAAAAAAGAAATTCATTGCATATACATTCGAACCACCATTGGTCATATTTCTTTTTATCGAGTAATGGAAGAAGCTGTATAGGGGTTTTTTTGGGCCTACTCATATTCTATCTAAACTAAGAAATTAGACTAGTTGATATCCGTGTCTGGGAATTCGGTTCTCTCCAGTTTCGCGGGTATCAGAATTCCCAAATTTCTATGTGAATCAAGATTAAGGGAAGGAAGTTTTCGAATCATTAACTCAGGTCCATTATGGAATCCTATTAAGCATAATATGGGGTCATTTATAACAGAATGGGCTGATCTGGTCTTTCACAATAAAGTGATAGATGGAACTGCTACGAAACAACTTATTAGCAGATTAATAGATCATATTGGAATGGCATATACATCACATATCTTGGATGAAGGTCCAATATACATACATTATTGGGCCTTTTGAGTAAGAGTCAAGAAGGTCTTATAAAAATTGAATATTTTCGCATAGAAGATGTAAAATAGATATTGGACACTCTACAAAAGCATTTCGTAGTTGATTTACCTAAGAACTTAGAAAAGGAAATGTTTGAATTTGAAATCCATTGGAATTATTTCATCTTCTTTTTAGAAAAGAAAAGAAATTGAATTTGTCATCTTTGACACAATCCATATTTTTACAGAATGGATCATAATAAACAAAATTAAGGTATCTAAGGAATAGTCACTTTTGAAGTGACTATTCCTTAGATACTTTAATTTTGTTTATTATGATCCATTGAAGTGACTATTCCTTAGATACCTAGGCTTGCGGAATTTCACAATCGAATCAATTTGAAAAAGACCTAAAGTTAAAGATTTATCAATAGGCAATGTTGCTCCAATACCTATCCAAAGAGATACTATGATATCGACCAGAAAGAATGTTGTAGCTACGGGATGATGAAATGGATTTTGGAATTTATTAACATTTTCCAAAAATAGTACTATCAATAATCCCATTGGTAATGAAACCATTAAAAGAACACCCAGTAACTTATTGGGTACTATGCAAAGTATTTGAAATACAGGAAAGAAGTATCATTCGGGTAATATTTCCAAAGGAGTTGCAAATGGATCCGCCGATTCACCAATCATTGACGGTTCGAGAACCGCTAAGCCTACATTACACGAAATAGTACCTAGAATTACTACTAGAAAATATATAAAAGATCTTTGGGCCATGCGGGTTCTCCATAATAATTATGCCCCATCCCTTTAGCCAATTTAGCTCTCAATATAGGATCGTTCAAGTCTGGTTTCTTTGTTATTGGGATTGATGAATTCTTATAGATCCATCCCCCGAAAGAATCAGACATGATAATTTTTCATCATCCAGCTTGAGCAAAAAGGAATGACAGGAATAGATTCATATGAAATATATATTTCATACATATCCACACATAATAGAATTATAATGACTCTATATAAGAATAAGAGTCTATATACTATAGAAGAAAAGATTTATTAAATGCAAGTTGCAAAACTGTTCATTGCTAAGAATTTAGTTCTTAGAGGTAAATGCTCAATATTCAAGTAGTCTTACTAATTTGATCTTTGATCACTATTAATTGTTTTTTGGATTGTCTCATGTTTTTTGGTTGGTGTTTATCCTACAACATCTCAATTCTCTTACATACAAAGTATTTACTTGTTACTAATCTAATAAAGTCTAGCCTCTGTTTCTCTTTAGATCCTTTATTGCACTCCGATAGTATCATAGATCAAGATCGATACAAAGGAAATGAATGCATTTGTATATTATAAATAAGAAATAAGTAAGTGAAATAGATAGAAAATCGTGGCACATCACTTATTCTCTTTTCTATAGGATCTTGCAGAGCTTGTTTATGTATGACATGATTCTGGTATGATCATAGAAAAAATTCTTCGCAAATGAACCAACCTATCCTTTGCTATGTAAGAGACTTACATGGTTGGATACAGAAACACATTTGGTTGTGAATTTGAACATGGCAGAAAAAATCATATATCTGCATGACCCAATCAATAGTTCAAGTCACACACTCCCATAATCCATCTTCTCATTGGAAAATGCACTTCAACTATTCATATAAAATAAGGAATACAATACTTAGGAGTTGAAGAGAAGTATCCAAACAATATGTCTCATTTTTTTAATAACCCATATTTGTAGCAATGAAATACTATTTTCGTTCCCGAAATGATATATCATCAATTACAAATATCTATGATCTATCTTTTCTTTTTCTATAAAGGACCTGAAATACCTTGCTTACGTATCATTGGAAAGTGCATTAACATAAATACAGCAGTAAGGAGAGGCAATACAAAAGTGTGTAAACTATAAAAACGAGTCAAAGTGGATTGGCCCACACTAGCACTTCCATGTAATAACTCTACCAAAGGTGATCCTATTACAGAATAGCTTTAGGTACATTCGTCACAATTTTTATGGCCCAATAACCAATTTGATCGCAGGGTAAAGAGAAACCAGTTACCCCAAAAGATGTAGTTAATACAACCAGAACCACTCCTATAACCCAAGTTAATTCGCGGGGTTTTTTAAATCCACTTGTGAGATACACATGAAATACGTGAAGGATCATCATTAGAACCATCATACTTGCTGGCCATCGATGAACTGATTGGATTAACTATCCAAAGTGGGCCTCAGTCATTATGAATTGAACAGAGGAAAAGGCCTCCATAACGGTTGGATGATAGTAAAAAGTCATAGCAAAACCCGTAGCTACTTGTACTAAAAAACAAGTAAGTGTGATCCCCTTAGATAATAAAATATGTTAATATGGGGAGGAACATTATTTACTAGTTATATCAGCTACAATCACCTAAATCTTGAGGCGTTCCTCAAACCAATCATATACTTTATTGAGATAGGAGACTCCCCCTTCGAGAATCGTATATGAGAATTTCATCTCGTACAGCTCAAACAGAAATACACAAATACTGATTGTCAATGTAATAGTAATAAAAAGCTCAAAACTTCATAGCCACTTGATTCAATTTGTCTCAAATATATGAAATAACAAAAATCCTAAATTTTTTGTTTGTGATTATAATTCCAAATCAAGTTAATCGTTACAGGACTCTTGAATCTTCCCTATTTTTTTATTTGTTATTTGATTTGTTGTTTTTTTGTACATAATGCAGATTGACTCTTGTTTCTTGTTTTAATATTCATTAATATTAATAGGAATTTAATAAGAATTTTCTTGTTGAGATCCCATGAATCAATTGAAACTTCATATTCATACTATAACCACAATGATTTATTTAATAAAGCTCTAAACTAAACCCAAAAGCTTTCTGAGTAAGAACCCTTTAATCATCACTTATTTAATGAATAGATGTAATAATTTAATGAATAGATGTAATAACTCAAGAAAATCTATAGAGGCAGTTATATTTTGGTCAAAATAAGTCTGAAGAAAGAAAAATTGTTTAATTCCTCGGAAATACCATTTTTGTTTTTAGTCCGATCACGAAGTCTAAATAGTGGGTATGAATCATAGCTCAAATATTTCTTTTCTTGATTTATTTTATTACATATATTCTATGCTCAAGATACTAAAATAAATTAAATAATATCCGACGGGGTACAATCATCTTGATAAAGATGACAGACTCATTCTCTGTATTACCAGTAGGATCAATTATAACAAGTCACATACTTATATTCCAGAAATACCGAAATAAATAAATTCCACAATCAAACTACCAAAATAATCTATAAATCTTAGTTTTAAGTAATTTTTTTTATTGAAAACCTAGGACTTCATAGTTCTTATAAAACTTAACTCACTAAAATTTCATCCAGTAAAATGAAAAAATTATAAATTTCCAAAATAATAGAAAGGAATACCACAAATAAAGTCATTACCAAGCCCATAAGTGGTGTAGTACCCTAGCCTGGAGCTACTTTACCATATTCTGAATTCAACGGTTTTAATAAATCCCCTATAATAGTTCATCTTGGCCCAGATCTAGAATTATCCTCAATGGTTTGTGTAGCCATAAACCCTATTTAATCATTGGTTAAAATCTGTTGACTTTGTATACCATTCCATTGTATTTGTAAATAAATGATTAAACGATCTTATTGTATATCCATTGTGATCTTGAAATTATCTAAAAATGGAAACAGCAACCCTAGTCACCATCTTCATTTCTGGTTTACTTGTAAGCTTCACTGGGTACACCTTATAGACCACCTTTGGCCAACCTTCTCACCAACTAAGAGATCCATTCGAAGAACACGGGGACTAATTGAAGTAATGAGCCTCCTATATTTATATTTGGAGCCTCATTACTTCAATTTAGATAATGAAAAATCATTTCATTTTTTTTGTCAGAACCTTAGGCGGTTCTCAAAAAAAGATAGCAAAAAAAATTATTCCTAAAGTCGAGACTAAGAGAAATGTATAAACCAATGCTTCCATAGATTCGATTGTAATTTACAATTATAGCTTCCACACCTATTTTATTTCTATTTTTTTTGAGAGGGGGATCATTTACAAAAGGAAAGAATCAAAGAAAGGATGATGAAAAAAGTGCAAATTTCTTCAGTACACTATATCAAATAGAATATATATATATGTATAAATAGAAGATCCCAGAACAACGTTGTATCAAACTACTTGTCTCCGTGTAGTTGGATCTCCAAGTTTTTGGAATGCTCCAAATTCAACTCGAGCATCCAAATCTAGATCAAAACCAACAAAAACATCTTTGAACAAGGTTCCAGCACCATGCCAAATGTGTTTGAAGAAGAAGAGCAGAGCAAATGAAGCATGCCCAAAAGTGAACCAACCACTTGGACTAATATGAGAACACCATCAGATTTCAAAGTAGCTCGGCCTAATTCAAAAAATTCACCTAATTGGGCACGTCTAGCATATTTTTTCACAGTAGTGGGATCACTATAACTGACCCCATTGAGTTTGCCACCATAACACTCAACAGTTACACCTACTTGTTCAACACTATATTTGGATTTTGCTCTTCTAAAAGGAACGTCGGCTATTCATCTACATCTACCAAACTACTGGAAATGTTTCAAAAAAAGTAGGCATATGACATACAAAAAGCTCATGTCCGTCTTTATCTCTAAAGGTCGGCTGTCCTAACCATCCAACAGCTATTCCATCCTCGTTGTCCATTGAACCTGCTCTGAATAATCCCCCTTTTGCCAGATTATTATCGATATAATCATAAAAAGCTAATTTTTTGGGAATTTTAGACCAAGCTTCTGATAAACTCACATTTTCAGCCAGTCCAACCCCAACTCTTTGATATATTTCTTGCTGGAAGTATCCCTGATCCCACTGATAACGAGTGGGCCCAAATAATTTGATTGGGGTAGTTGCTGAACCATACCACATAGTTCTAGCAACTATGAAAGCTGCAAGAAAAATAGCAGCAATACTACTGGAAAGTATAGTTTCAATGTTGCCCATACATAATCCTTTGTATAGACGTTAAGGAGGACAAACACTAAGATGGAATAGACCCGCCAAGATGCCCAATGTACCTACTGCAATATGACGAGAGGCTATTCCTCCCAGAACAAAAGGATCAAAACCTTCTGCACCCCACGCTGGATTTACATATTGTACTTTTTCCAGTTAGTCCATAGGGATCAGATACCCATATTCCAGGACTGTACAAGCCTGTTACATGAAATGCACCAAAACCAAAGCAAGCCAACCCTGAGAGAAATAAATGAATTCCAAATATTTTTGGCAAATCCAAAGAGGGTTTTCCTGTACATTCATCACAGAATATTTCTAGGTCCCAATATACCCAATGCCAAAAAGCTGCCAAAAAGCACAAGCTGGAAAACACAATATATGCCCCTATCACACCTTCATAACTCCAAATACCCGGATTTGTTAAAGTTCCTCCTGAAATACTCCAACCACCCCATGAATTGCTTATTCCTAAATGAGTCATGAAGTGTATAACAAACATACCCTGTCTCCACATTGGATCAAGAATGGGGTCAGAGCGATCAAAAACTGCTAATTTGTATAAAGCCATCGAACCGGCCCAACCAGAAACTAGAGCTGTATGCATTATGTGAATAGAAAGTAATTGTCCAGGATCATTCAACACGACAGTATGAACACAATACCAAGGTAAACCCATGGAAATACCTCGCTTTATCAAAGATATGTAGACACTATGTAACTTTATCGCATTGAAAATGACTATACTATGATGTACCTTTTTGTAGATTCCATATGAGAAAGGATTACTATTTATTCCATTTTGTTGGAAATAAGAGAACAAGTTTGTTCATTAGAATAAAGAGAAGGAGATCTATTCTATACCCGATGAGTACCAATACACAATGGGAAAATTGGTCTTATTTTTGTTTTTGGGAATGAATGCATAGATACTTGTTTATCATTCGAGCGATCAATCCTTTCATTAAATTTTTTTTATTCACTATGTTTTCCCTTCCAATTTATGGAAAATAAAATAGGGTAAACAGAAAAAAAAGATGATGAAGACAATAAACCCCTTGTTACGTTTCCATATTAAAGTGAAGTATAGTGCTTGATTTTTTTTCTGAAATTTAATGCCTATTGGTGTTCCAAAAGTACCTTTTTGGAATCTTGGAGAGGAAAATGCATTTTGGGTTGATGTATAGTGTGACTTGTCAGGCATATTGGGTGAGATGGGATTTACCCCATTCTCTCCCCCAATCGAGATATCCTCTACTTCGCCCAAGAAATATTGATTGAACTGTCAATTATTTGAAGTGTGAAGTGTAATTAAACCAATTAATTTATATTTATATTGGGGATCCATATCCATATATTATCAATTAGAAGAATTTATGGTTGATTTAGACCGATAAAATATCCAGGCTCCGTTCAGAAAAGAAAATACCAAATTGGTAATATATGTACAATTACCACTTATATCATAAATGATTCTTGTAGTTAACTTTAACTAGTTTAATTAATAAACTATATTAATTAAACTAGTACAAAGTAAAACTGCCAATCAATGGAATAGTATGATGAATACGTGGAATAGTTTGTGGGAAGGCAAGTAAAGCTAAAGCATGAAACAAACGAATTCCAAAAAAAGTGGTATTGAGATTATTTGCCCTATATTATGTACAAATAGAATTCAGACAGATCTTTACTCGGAGTAGAATATGAACCTAAGAGAATTGAAAAGACCCATTCAGGAATAAGAAAACAACATCGTGATTTGAATCGTGATGAAACAATATATCATTGAGAGATTAGTTCAAGATGTTCAGTAAATTCTTTTTTTTTTCTTCTTTTAGTATGGTATGGAGAGATGCCAAAACAAAGCCTATTTTTGAAAAAATAAAAAAAAAGCAAATAAAAAAACTGTTACAAAATAAAGAAATAGGACTAAAATCGATACATTGATTTTTTTCGCAATTTTTTTGAACCATATGCATCCTAAGGTGCACGTACGATTTCTGGAGGATAGAATTTTGTCCTAATCAACTGACTTTATCGAGAAAGATTACTTATTTTGGGCCAAGAGTTTGATAATGAGGTCTCAAATCAACTTGTTGGTCTCATGGTATATATCAGTATAGAAGACGCTACTAGGGATCTTTATTTGTTTATAAACTCTCTCGGTGGATGGGTAATCCCAGGAATGGTCATTTATGATACTATGCAATTTGTGCCACCTGATGTGCATACAATATGCATGGGATTAGCTACTTCAATGGGATCTTTAATTCTAGTTGCAGGAGAAATTACCAAACATATAGCATTCCCTCACGCTTGGCGCCAATGAGTTTGTTCTTTGAAAAACAAAAGAAACTATGCCTTCACCATATCGAATATGAATTCTAAGTAATAATAGCATGGCATCTCAAGTTCGATATGAACAAATCATTCTTGTTTTTTCATAACATGAGGTTTTGTATCGAAATAGTAGTATGAAATAAAGGTTATTTTCTATTTGATCTTACGTGTCGGGAGTACATTTCAGCGTTAGAAGTCATTTTGTTATTCCAATCCAAAAGTATCTTTTCTTTCTAATATTCATCTTAGGAAAGAAAGAGTACAGAAATGAAAAAAATGATCATTTTTTCCCTATTTGATCATATCAGAAATAAACTTCAGGATTTTTAAATCGTAGACAAGATAAATATAGAAAGCAACAGAGCCATCATAGTATTTTTTTTTTTTTTTACTCCTATGAAAGGAAGGTTGGTAAATGGATCATTCAATGATCTAGATCAGATGGATTATATTTCCTTCATCCTTCGAGAGAAGGGGGGGTGGTAAATTTAATTCCATTATAGAGCCGTATGCAATGCAAAAAAATGCCTATACGATTTTCAATTCTTTTTTTTTCTTCTTCTTATTTTTATCCCTTACTTTTGCTTTAGACCAACCATGCAAAATAGAAGAACCCCTTATAATGTTATATTAATATCATCAGGTTTATGATTCACCAACCTGCTAGTTCTTTTTATGAGTCACAAGCTAGGGAATTTATCTTGGAAGCAGAAGAACTACTGAAACTTCGTGAAACACTCACAAAGGTTTATGTTCAAAGAACCAGCAATCCCTTATGGGTTATTTTTGAAGACATGGAATGAGATGCTTTTATGTCAGCAACAAAATCCCAAGCTCATGGCATTATTGATCTTGTAGCGGTAGAAAATGCAAATACTAGTGATTTTGTGTAAATCCATTTCAAAAACATAATTCACATTTTCTTTGATTTGACATTAAATAGAAATGATTCATAATCATCAACAATCTGGTTAAGATCAATCTAAACCAAGCTATTCTTATTCTAGATATACATATATATGATATGCCAACTATTAAGCAACTTATTAGAAACACAAGACAGCCAATCGGAAATGTCACAAAATGCCCTGCTCTTCGAGGGTGTCCTCAGCATCGAGAAACATGTACAAGGGTGTATGCGCAACTCGTTTAGATCATGAGCTCGAAGAAAGAAATGAGAAAATTTTTCTAGTAATAATGATCAGTACCAATGAATAGAATGGATAGATTGGAAGAAGGCCATTTACTATCTAAAAATTAGGATCTATCATATACCTATATGTTATATAGAATTTTTGGTTTCCATTAGTGCAAATGGATTTGATTTGAGATGAGAAGCAATTCTCAATTGGTAGCAAATGGTTATCCATTAAGTGGAGGAAATACTATTAAGATAAGAAAAATCAATTATGCTCTTATTCTTGAAAGAACAGACTAAGAGGGTCAGCTACCTATACCTAGCCAATTTTCATAATTAAATACCGTCACTATATAGATAGTTCTTTTTGTGAAAAGACGTACTACTGTACAATTGATGGGTAGAGCCAAAGGATATGAACTATACAAGTTAACAATAACATTTGATTAAATGACAAAGGAGGCTCCAGTGTATAGAAATGACCCCACCATTTAATTAAAGAAGTAACCATAGAAATGACAGAACCCACTATTTTTTTCAGTGTCGGTAGAATTGAGTATTTTTAGCTCAAATGTCTGGAAGGAATAAAAAATTGTGGTTGGGAAGGTCATAGTAGCAAAAACCATGGGAATTTCTTTTTTTATATACTGGAATAATCCACTTTGTTATTAATCGAATGGAAGAGTGAAGAAAAGGAATGACTAAAAGAAGAGAAATCAATTCGTTATTCATTAAAGTTTAATTTTATTCAATGACTAGAGTTAGATGAGGATATATAGCTCAGAGATGTCGAACAAAAATTTGTTTATTTGTATCAACTTTTAGAGAGGCTTATTCAAGACTCACTCGAATAGCTACTCAATAGAAAAATAAGAGCCTTGGTTTCCTCTCATCGAGATCGAGATAGGCAAAAGAGGGATTTTTGTCATTTGTGGATCACTCGTATAAATGTAGTAACTCACAAGAATTTGGTATCCTATAGTTATAGTCAATTCATACACAATTTGCACAAGAGGCAATTGCTTCTTAATCGTAAAATACTTGCGCAAATAGCTATATCGAACAAGAATTGTCTTTACATGATTTCCAATAAGATCCCTCGAATAAAATAAAAGAAAGAGATTGTAAAGTAATATACCAGAATGAATGATTGAAACAAAATTCCCCGGAGAATGAACTCCGGGAAGATAGAAGAAAAATAATTTGAATACTTCTACTTATAAAATGAACGAAATGTTTCAATAAAAAAAAGATTTTCCCTTCCCATTTTTTTTCTTATAACACAACAATCAAACCAGAATCCTAGGTTTTTCCAAACAATACATCAATTTGAGCTTGAGAGTTTTGAGTCAATTGAGGGATATGTCTATTTATTTCTGGTTCTAGGATCAGTAGTTCTAGGGATTGACTCAACTCTCTCGAATTGCTTCTCATTATTAAGAAAAGGTAACACAGATAAAATACGAGCTTGTTTTATAGCAATAGTAATTAATTGTTGTTGTTTCAAAGTTAATCTACTAATCTGTCCTGATAATATTTTTCCTTGTTCACTAATAAATCGACTAATTAAACTCATATTTCTATAATCGATTTGATCCCCTGATTCAATTGGGGCCAAACGCCTATAAAAAGATCACTTGGATTTACGAAAGGTTGCTTGGATTTATCCATGGATTATTCATTATCTCCAAAATTCTCTTTATTCATTCTATTTTAGATCCGACAGAATAGTATTTGATTTGTATATATGCTATATAATAATTGTATTGTATATATGTGAAGTTTTTCCTCTTCCTGTTCCATGGAAAGATCCTACACATGTTCCTTTCGATCTATTTCTTTATTTCTCCATGAATTGTATGTGTGCGACAATAGTGACAAAATTTTCTTAACTCTAATGGATTGGGTGTATTGTGTCGACTCTTTTGAGTAATATATCTAGAAATACCTAGCAATTCCTTATTAATACTATTTTGGCCACAACTGGTACATTCCAAAATAACTCTAATTTGGATATCATTACCCTTGGCCATGAACCACCTTTTTTGGATTTTGGATTGACTCAAAATTCCTCTATTTTCGATCCCAACTGAAGAAGAAAACAACAAAAAAATCAATAGAAGTTACTAACTAAAAATGCAATTTCTAAAGAAAAGATTTGATTGTACAAAAATTTATTTGGTTGTAATTAATATTAATCGAGTAAAAATTAAGTGATACAATTTCTTTTGAATTAACATCATACTGTCCTAATCTCAGTATTTCATTTAAGTATCTTTTATCAATAACTAGAATGAAAAAAGGAAAATAACAAAGCATCCGAGAATAAATGATTAATTTCTATCAAGAGACTTGCTAAAGACCCAAACCATAGAGTAGTTAGCATAGGAACCGTGGAGAGATATGTTTTAATATCTCGCATTGAAAATCCTCCTTCTTTATTTTATTGTAATACATATATAATATGATGCTATAGTTCAAGATCGTTTGTATTCATTTTTTTAATAAGTTAGTTTCTCATTTGTATATAATTCTTTTATTTTATTGTATGAATATATGAAGATGAAAGAAAACAAGTGCAAAACAAGACAAGGATTTTGTACAATGATACTGTACAATAATAACGGGATGTAGTGCAGCTTGGTAGCACGTTTGTTTTGGGTACAAAAAGTCATGGGTTCAAACCCTGTCATCCCTACCTAAGAAAGCACTCTTAGTTCAGTTTGGTAGAACTTGGGTCTCCAAAACCTGATGTCATATGTTCAAATCTTATAGAGCGTGATTTTGTTTATCTTATGCCGAATTAGGAATTACAATAAAATAACTTAACAAAATGAAATTGAATTATAATTTCATTTTGACCTCCTCTTTGCATTGCGGGAGGTCAATCAAAAAATTAATATTACTCAATTAAAGGTCCAATTGATCACCACGTCTGTATTGTAAATATGTTGTTATGAATAATCTTGCCAAAGTAATAGGAATTAGACCTAAGACGATTCCAAATAGAAAAATTTCAATCATTTTGATTTTTTTTTGTTTGGTTTGTTTTGAGGAAATAAAAGTAAGATCTATCTCTAAATATTAATCTGAATTATCCATGAATCTCAATGACAAAGAACTAGCAATTGACATGGAAGGGAATCATACAATACCCGCACAATTCCGAAGAAATATTTAATGAATTGGTCACTCAATTCCAAATAAGTCACATCTTGCTCAAAATTCATGATCTGTATGTCAATAAGTTGAATTACTTATCCCTCGACCTATTAGAGAACTATCTCTCCAGGGATTGTGAAAGATGTTCCACTAGAAATATTCTTGTTATTGCTTCATCTCATATTACTAGAAAAGTGGATCCCTCTCTAATAGCTCCAAATAAATTAAAAACATGCATTAAGATACGAAGGCTTCTTATTCCACAACAACGAAAGCACTTTTTCATTCTTTCATATACTAGGGGATTTCGTTTGGAAAGAAAATGTTCCATACTAATGGATTCGAGATCCATAACCATGGGTTACAATGCACGAGATCTTGTAGCACTTATCAATGAGGCCCTATCAGTTAGTATTACATAGAGGAAATCAATTATAGAAACTAATACAATTAGATCAGCTCTTCATAGAAAAACTTGGGATTTGCGATCCCAGGTAAGATCGGTTCAGGATCATGGGATCCTTTTCTATCAGATAGGAAGGGCTATTGCACAAAATGTACTTCTAAGTAATTTCCCCATAGATCCTATATCTATCTATATGAAGAAGAAATCACTTAAGGAAGGGGATTGTTATTTGTATGAATGGTACTTCAAACTTGGAATGAGCATGAAGAAATTAACGATACTTCTTTATCTTTTGAGTTGTTTTGCCAAATCTATTGCTCAAGATCTTTGGTCTTCACCCGGACCCGATGAAAAAAATTGGATCACTTCTTATGGATTCATTGAGAATGATTCTGATCTAGTTCATGGCCTATTAGAAGTAGAAGGTGCACTGGTGGGATCCTCGTGGATAAAAAAAGATTGCAGTCATTTTGATAATAATCGAGTGACATTACTTGAACCAAGGAATCAGTTAGATATGATGCAAAATGGATCTTGTTCTATCTTTGATCAGAGATTTCTATATGAAAAATACAAATCAAAGTTTGAAGAAGGGGAAGGAGAAGGAGCCCTTGACCTGCTATAGATAGAGGAGGATTTATTCAGTCACATAGTTTGGGCTCCTAGAATATGGTGCTCGTGTGGTAATCTATTTGATTGTATCGAAAGGCCCACTGAATTGGGATTTCCCTATTGGGACGGGTCATTTCATGACAAGCAGATCATTTATCATAAAGAGGATGAGCTTCAAGAGAATGATTTAGAGTTCTTGTAGAGTGGAACCATGCAGTACTAGACACAAGATAGATCTTCCAAAGAACAAGGCTTTTTTCGAATAAGCCAATTCATTTGGGACCCTGTAGATCCATTCTTTTTCCTATTCAAAGATCGGCCTTTTGTCTCTATGTTTTCATGTGGAGAATTCTTTGCAGATGAGGAGATGTCAAAGGGGCTTATTACTTCCCCAACAAATCCTCCTACATCTATACATAAATGCTGGTTCATCAAGAATATTCAAGAAAAACACTTCAAATTGTTGATTCATCACTAGAGATGGCTTAGAACCAATAGTTCATTATCTAATGGGTCTTTCTATTCTAATACTCTATTCGAGAGTTATCAGTATTTATCAAATCTGTTCCTATCTAATGGAACGCTATGGGATCAAATAACAAAGACATTATTGAGAAAGAGATGGCTTTTCCCGGATGAAATGAAACATTTGATTCATGTAACAGGAGAAAGATTTCCCATTCCTTAGCCATAAAGATATGTGGTTATGAAAAGGGGATTAAGTGGAACAAAATTGGCTGGGTGGTAGAGTCATGGAAACACTTGTTTATTCCATATTTTGGACCTTAGCTCCATGGAACAATGTGCTACTTACTGCTGAAACATGGAAGAATTGAAATCTTAGATCAAAACACTATGTATGGATAATACGAACTGCCTAAACAAGAATTCTTGAATGGCAAACAACTAGAGCCTCTTACTCACTACATCAAATAATTTCCATTAATGAAACCATGTAAATCCATCAGAAAATCAAAAATACACATGCCCAATGAAATGGTTGTTGCTATCTGCTCCAATAATGAATCTTTGGTTTAACTGAATACTAAAGAAAATAGATAAACCTTTCTTTTCATCTCAGGTCAATGGATCTTCGCAATTGGAATATCCCCATATGAATAATACACATTCCAGTTGACCGATTCTAATTGAAATTTTTGAATTATTTTGTTCCGAAGCAAAGATATCCACGGAGGCTAATTCATCCTATTCAGATATTCACAACCAAGAGGTACTAAATTCTCTTTTGAATAGGCCCTGAAAGGAGAAGGAAGGTTGGAATGCCAACAGATGTCTGTCTATTCTCTAATTCATCCGACCCGATACCATTTTGGGAACGTCCAGTGCCAAAGTCATTGAATGGGTAAGTTGCCAATCCCTAAAATGGACTATGTCCTTTATCTGCTGGGTTATAGGTACTGGTGGATATTTTATCAGAGGTTTCTATCAATCTACCCTTGTGTGATTCCTGTTGAATCATATACTTGGGGGTGGGTGCAGGGCAGGCGATTTCAAAATGGACTCCTTATTCATTAGATAGAGAAGATCACCAAGATTTCGTGATCCGTTGCCAAACTTATTCCAATTCCAATAGCCCAGACTCGGATCGTGGGGATCGCCGGAATACTTCGTATGAATAGATAAGATACTCTGTATATCAATACAATATTGATTCAATCTGAAATCTATTATTGAATTGCTCATTCAATGAGCATTCTCAATATTATGCCTTGAAGAGGATTCGAACCTCCATGCTCTTTAGCATGAGATTTTGAGTCTTGTGTGTCTACCATTTCACCATCAAGGCATCTTGAAAGTGAATCATATTCCATGAATATGATATCTATCTAATGTCATATATTACATATATGATAAAATGACGAAGGTGGAGTGTTGGAGTATTTCTATTGATCGGCCATAGAGGCCCGAGTCAGACATCAAATTGCTTTGATTTGCATTATCCAGAGGATATCTTATATATATCAAAAAGATGTACAATCAAACCTATTTCTCAATTCAATAGAAGCCCCAAAGAAGTAAATATGGTTCCCAAATAATGATAGATATGGCAAAAGCGGGTCCAATTATGCCTATTCCTAATCCTAAATAGAATGTGAATGTAATGATGTAGGGATCCATATGTAAGTAAACATGATATCTATTTACATACACTCGAATTACCCCTTCTCATAATTCTCATAATAATAATATACATAACCCTATTCCAGTCTGGTCCAGTATGGAATGAACTTATAACCTAATGATCGAGTTGATTCCATGATTATAAGTTCATAACCCCAGTCCCTTCCCATTTTGGGTGGAACAAATCTACTAATTTTTTTATTCTAGTTAGTAAGAGGGATCTTGAACTAAGAAATAGATCTAGAAGCTAAAAGAGGGTATCCTGAGCAATTGCAAGAATTGGGCTCATTGATATTCCTAGTATAGTAGATGCTATCACACATATAGTCATACTCAATTTGATGGAATTGTTCAATCTTAAAGGGGATCTTCTATAATTTCGCATGTGAGGGGTTATTTCATGGTTTCGTCCAGTCATTAATAACATGATCATTTTTTGATAATAGTAGATAGAAACAATGCTCGTAAGGAGTCTTATTAAAACCAAGAAATATAGGCCCACTTGCCATCCACACTAGAATAGATGGAGTTTTCCGAAAAAACATGCTAGTGGAAGAAGACCTCTTAGGGATAAGAGACATAGGGCTGAAGAGAGGGCCAAAAAAGGATATTTTATGCATAATCCTGCATAATCTCAAATGTTATCAGTTTGGGTACGTAGACCAAATGATACAATGCAAGCAAAAGTTCCTATATTCATGGAGATATAGAACACCATATGAGTTATCATGCTTGCATAACCATCATTTGAGTCTCCAACAATTATTCCAATAATTACATATCCAATTTGACCGATGGACGAATATGCAAGCATACGTTTCATGCTTGTTTGAGTAATAGAAATGAGATTCCCCAATATCATGCTAAGAATAGCTAGGATTTCCAGAAGAAGATGTCATTCATTTGATGAGAAATAAAAAGGAATATCAAAATTCGCACGGCTAAAGTTGAACAACTACTTTCAAAGTAATAGAAAGAAAAGCAACGACTAGAGTGGGAGATTCAAAGTCAAAAAGAGGATTTCTCACTTCTTCCTCTCATTCAAAACTATGCATGAGACTTTCATCTCGCATGGCTCCTAAGTGATAAAAGAAAGAAGAACTCATCTTCTTTATTTTTTTATTACCTTCCTCGCGTATGTATAAGACTGAATCCATTTGATTTTGAAAAAGGATTACTAATCCTTAACTTTTCAAGGAATCCTTCATCAGTGGTTGTGAATGACTGACTTTCTCAATCCTTTCGACCTTGGTTCTACAGGAGCAAGTCAGAAAGATTGAGAAATAGAACCATCTGATTTGATTCATTCTCAATAGCCATGAGATGATCATCTTAGGGTGATCCTTTTGTCAACAGATGCTCCTATTACACTCGTAGTCTCTGAAGGATGAGAACTAACTATGTAGCATCTACATCAATAATTCAAGTAAATTAAAAAATTAGTCCAATCCTTTGTAGGAACTACCCGTAATAACGAACTTGCAAAATGATCTTTTTATCATAAAGACATTCATTCGTTGAAATTTTTCGTTTGGAAATTTCTCAAAAAGCTAATTATAGGTTCTTCTCTCCATCGGAACAATAGGGCCTTTATGCTCATTACTAAACTTGTTGAAGAGATGAACTAGAACCAAGGTCTATCTTTTTTATCAGAGGTTGAATCGATCATCAAAAGAAGAATTAAGCCAAAATTAGGATACAATCTAGGAAAATGAAACCTCCATGGAAGAGAAGACCTCCTAGGGATAAGAGACATAGGGCTGAAGAGAGGGCCAAAAAAGGATATTTTATGCATAATCCAGCATAATCTCAAATGTTATCAGTTTGGGTACGTAGACCAAATGATACAATGCAAGCAAAAGTTCCTATATTCATGGAGATATAGAACACCATATAAGTTATCATGCTTGCATTTCCATCATTTGAGTCTCTAACAATTATTCCAATAATTACATATCCAATTTGACCGATGGACGAATATGCAAGCATACATTTCATGCTTGTTTAAGTAATAGCAATGAGATTCCCCAATATCATGCTAAGAATAGCTAGGATTTCCAGAAGAAGATGCCATTCATTTGGTGAGAAATAAAAAGGAATATCGAAAATTCGCATGGTTGAAGCTGAGGCAGCTACTTTTGAAGTAATAGAAAGAAAAGCAATGACTGGAGTGGGAGAGTCAGAGTCAAAAAGAGGATTCTTCACTTCTTTCTCTCATTCAAAACTATGCATGAGACTTTCATCTTGCATGGCTCCTAAGTGATAAAAGAAAGAAGAACTTATCTTCTTTCTTTTTTTATTACCTTCCTCACGTATGTATAAGACCGAATCCATTCGATTTCAAAAAAGGATTACTAATCCTTAACTTTTCAAGGAATCCTTCATCAGTGGTTGTGAATGGCTGACTTTCTTAATCTTTTCGACCTTGGTTCCGCAAGAGCAAGTTAGAAAGATTGAGAAATAGAACCATCTGATTTGATTCATCCTCAATAGCCATGAGATGATCATCTTAGGGTGATCCTTTTGCCAACAGATTCTCCTATTACACTCATAGTCTCTGAAGGATGAGAACTAACTATGTAGCATCTACATCGATAATTCAAGTATTGTATACATCATTAGTCTAATCCTTTGTAGGAACTACCCATAATAATGAACTTGCAAAATCATCTATTTATCATAAAGAGATTTGTTGTTCCTAATCTTGCTTCACCTTAATTGTTATTTGAACAAAAAGATCACAATAAACTTTTGGTAAAAGTTATGTCTTCATCTGAGTGGGAATAGCATTTCTCTTCTGCATGTCTATGGAGTTTTTTGAAAAATCCAAACATCTCAAAGATAGATATAGAGGTAGGAATTTGTCGAACGAACCACACTCCTTCATATACGTCATGAGTCCATTGATGAAAAGGGGCTGGGGAAAGCTTGAACCCAATTCCTACACTGATGGATATAAGCGCAATTGAAATTCCTAGGGAGTTATACATTTGTGTATTGATAAGGCCATTCACTATTTCTTGAAGCTCGATCTCCCCCCCACCCCCCAGATGAACCATATAGACAAGAGAAACCATGAACTAGAATAGAAGAGCTTGCCCTGCCCATGAGTAAATATTTCATAGTAGCCTTATTAGACCATACATCTCTCTTGGTATATCTAGCTAATAGATAGGAACATAAACTAAAACATTCTGGAGCTACAAAGATAGTTATTAAATCATTAGCACCACATAAAAACATTCCTCCTAGAGTAGCTATTAATAAGAATAACAAAAATTCTATTATAGCCATTTCTGTACATTCAATGTACTCTACAGATAGAGGAATACATAGAGTTGAACATAGTAAAACAAGAAATTGAAGGATTTCATTGAAATTGTTCGTTTGGAAATTTCCCAAAAAGCTAATTATAGGTTCTTCTCTCCATCAGAACAATAGGGCAGTTATGCTCATTACTGAACTTGTTGAAGAGATGAAATAGAACCAAGGTCTATCTTTTTGATCAGAGGTCGAATCGATCATTAGAAGAAGAATTAGGCCAAAAATTAGGATACATTCTGGGAAAACAAAACTTCCATGAAAGAGAAGCAAATGAAAGGCTTTCATAAAAATTCTCATAGAATCGAGAATGAAGTTTTCATTCTATACATGCCAAATCATGAATTAGTAACTGCATCCAATCTCTGAAAAAGTCCCAATTGTTTCAAACTTTCTATTTTTGGAATGGAATATTTACGGAATCCCCATGAATAAATAGGATCAAACCTTATTCCATGATATTTCCATAATATTCCTCTTTCTTATTCTTAAGCAAGCCCCTGAGAGGGCTTAGTTAATCCATGATTTATTTTCTTCTTTCTTTTCCTTTTTGTTTGTTTCAAGAAAGATATTGATCAATTCTGATTCTTTCTTTTTTTATTGATTCTTTTCTGATCGAGATGTATGGATCCATGGACTATTCCTGTTCATGGATTAATGAAAATATGCAAAAGCTCTATTTGCATCTGCCATTCTATGAGTCTCTTCCTTTTTGAGTATGGCATCACCACTTCCTTTGGCAGAATCTACTAATTTGGAACATAATTTGAAAGCCATATTTCAACCCAGACATTTTCGGGATGCCCCTAATAATGAATGAATGGAAAGTGCTTTTCCTTGTGTAGATCCTATTTCAATAGGAACTTGATGGGTTGATCCGCCTACACATCTTGCTTTTACTGCTATATCCGGAGTTACTCCATGTATTGCTTGACGTAAAATAGATAGTGGATTTGTTTTCATCTTTTGTTGAATCTTTTTCACAGTTTGATAGATAATTTGATAAGCCAATGATTTTTTTTCCTGTGTTTTAGAATACGGTTAACCAACATGTTAACTAATCAATTACAATAAATTGGATCAGATTTTGCAGTTTTTTCTTTTGCAGTACCTCAAAGTGACATGATCATGAAAGAGGTTCAAGAATTAGTTTTCTTTTTATAAGGACTAAAAACAAATCACTTTTTTTGGCTTTTTTACCCCATATTGTAGGGTGGATCTCGAAAGATATGAAAGATCTCCCTCCAATCCATACATACGACATTCATCGAATACGACTTTCCACAAAATTCTATATGTATCTTATCTATAAGATCGAGTAAGGAATTTTGTTTACTCACTTTAAATTGATTATCTGTTTCTGTCCTTTTCCTGCTAGGATTGGAAATCCTATTTTTTACATATCCATACGATCAAGTCCTTGGGTTTCTGAAATAGTGTAATGTAAAAGGAAGTGCTTCGAATCACTGCTATTTGACTCAGACCTATTTTGAAAAAGTCAAGGTATTTCGAATTGTTTGTTGACACGGACAAAGTAAGGGAAAACCTCTTAAATGATTTCAGTATTGGACCTTGGACATATAAATAGAATAGTAATAGTTTTGAATTGTATCTCTTAAGAAAGAAGATCTTTCTTTGGTCTCATGGTAGCCTGCTCCAATCCCCTTATGAAACTTTCATTATTGGGTTAGCCATACACTTCACATGTTTCTAGCGATTCACATGGCATCATCAAATGATACAAGTCTTGGATAATAATCTACAATGCACTAGAATGCCCTTGTTGATGATCCTTTACTCCAATAGCATCTAGAGTTCCCTGAACAATGTGATATCTCACACCCCGTAAATCTTTAACCCTTCATCCTTTTACTAATACTATAGAATGTTCTTGTAAATTATGGCCAATACCTGGTATATAAGCAATGATTTCAAATCCAGAGGTTAATCGTACTCTGGCAACTTTACGTAAGGCAGAGTTTGGTTTTTTTGGGGTGATAGTGGAAAAGTTGATAGATAAGTCACTCTTACTGTCACCCTACAGAATTGTACATGAGATTTTTGCCTCATACAGCTCCTCATTCAATTCTTTCAAAGTAATTGGATCCTTTTCCTCATTTGTGAGAATCTCCTCCCTTCTCCCATTCTATCCTGAAGAGTAACTAAGACAAATTCAGTCAGGTTTCCATGTTCCAATTGAACACTTTCAATTTATAATCAAAGGAGAAGATTATTCTTTTTACCAAACATAACATATGTGGATCAAATCATGATCTTATAACTTATAATAAGATAATAAGAATAAGTAATAAGAACAAGAGATCTTTCTTGATCAATCCCCTTGCCCCTCATTCTTCAAGAATCAGAAAGATCCTTTTCGAGTTTGAATTTGTTCATTTGGAATCTGGGCTCTTCTATCTTCTACTTAATTTATTTATATTTACTTCTATTTTTGGTTTTATTCTTTATTTCATTTCAATTTCCTTTCCCTCTATTTTTATTCCCTTCCATCATTCCTTAAGTTCCATAGGTTTGTTAATCCTGTAGAATCTGACCCATTTTCTCATCAAGCAAAGGGTACGAAATAAATCAGATTGATTTTTCGATCAAAAGTACTATGTGAAACCTTCGGCTTTTTTCCTCTTCCTCTATCCCTATTCCATAGGTACAACATTTGAATCAATAGAGAACCTTTTCTTCTGTATGAATCGATATTATTACATTCCAATTCCTTTCTGATACCTCCCAAAGAAAATCCTGAATTGGATCCAAAATTGATGGGTTGGTGTGAGCTTATCCATGCAGTTATGTACTCTTCAAATAGGAATCCATTTTTTGAAAGATCCTAGCTTTTGTGCTTTGGTGAGTCATCCGAGATCCTTTCGATGACCTATATTGTGTTGAAGGGATATCTATATGATCCAATCGATTGCGTAAGACCCGTGGTAACAACAGAACCGAGGGAAGTATACAGAAAAGACAGTTCTTTTCTATTATATTATTATTAGTTAGTGATCCCGACTCGGTGAGTCCTTTCGTCAGTGATGAACTGTTCGTACCAATCCTATATTTTATTTTGTCTCTGTGGACTGAGGAGAAAGGGGGCTCAGCAGGAAGAGGGTTGTACCTTGAGAGAATCAAGAGGGTCAACCTGCTTCAAATATACAATATGGATTCTGGCAATGGAGTTGGACCCTAGTGTTGATTCGAATGAATTAGTCTTTCAACAAAGGTCAATCTTTGCTTGCTAGGCAAGAGAGGATAGCAAGTTACAAATTCGGTCTTGGTAGGACATGTATTATTATGAAATTCATAAATGAAATAAATTCATAACTGAAAATGAAGTTAAGTGGTTAATGGTGAGGTTACCATTATCCATTTTGTAGTGATGAATATTGTATGTGTTCCTAAGAAAAGGAATTTGTCCATTTCATTTTTTGAGGTCTCAAAAAAAAAAAGGAAAAAGGGCGTGGAAACACATAGGAACTCTTGAATGGAAATTGAAAAGAAATGTAGCTCTAGTTCCTTCGGAAATAGTAAGATCTTTGGCGCGAGAAGAAAGGGTGATCCATGTCATCTTGGCTTGGTTCTGCCTCCCCTCTTTTTTTAACAATACTGAGTTGGTTTCTTTTCCTACTAGTATCAAATAGAACATGCTGAACAAAATCTTTCATGTAAAACAAAACCTACTCAATTTAGATCAGGAAAATCATACAGATTTTATGAAACCATGTGCTATGGTTCGAATCCATAGTCAATCCTATTTTCAATAGGAGCAGTTGACAATGGAATCCCATTTTCCCATTATTTTACTCTATCCATATCCATAATAGTAATAATGCAAAAAGAAGGCCCGGCTCCAAGTTGTTTAGGAATAGTGGCATTGAGTTTCTCGACCCTTTGCCTTAGGATTAGTTAGTTCTATTTCTTGATGGGGCCAGGAAGGGATATAACTCAGTGGTAGAGTGTCACCTTGACATGGCTGAAGTCATCAGTTCAAGCCTGATTATCCCTAAACCCAATGGGAGTTTTTCTATTTTGACTTGCCCTCCCCCTTCCATGATTGAACAAGAATGGATAAGAGACTCGCGGAATTGACATGATAGGGTAGGGATGGCTATATTGTTGGGTGCGAACTCTAGGCTAATATGAAGCGCATGGGTACAAGTTATGCCTTGAAATGAAAGACAGTTCCGAATATGCTTTGTCCATGAACAAGGAAGCTATAAGTAATGCAGCTATGAATCTCATGGAGAGTTCAATCCTAGCTTAGGATGAACGCTGGCAGCATGCTTAACACATGCAAGTTGGATGGGAAGTGGTGTTTCCAGTGGCGGATGGGTAAGTAACACATAAGAACCTACCCTTGGGAGGGTTGCAACAACTGGAAATGGTTGTTAATATCCCATAGGCTGAGGAGCAAAAGGTGGAATCTGCCAGAGGAGGGGCTAGTGTCTGATTGGCTAGTTGGTGAGGCATAGCTTACCAAGGCGATGATTAGTAGCTGGTCCGAGAGGATGATAAGCCACAGTGGGACTGAGACATGGCCCAAACTCTTACGGGAGGCAGCAGTGGGGAATTTTTCACAATGGGTGAAAGCCTGATGGAGCAATGCTGCATGGAGGTAGAAGGCCCATGGGTCATGAACTTCTTTTCTCGGCGAAGAAGCAATGACGGTATCTGAGGAATAAGCATCGGCTAACTCTGTGCCAGCAGCCACAGTAAAGACAAAGGATGCAAGCATTATCTGGACTGATTGGGCATAAAGTGTCTACAGGTGGCTTTTCAAGTCGGCTGTCAAATCCCAGGGCTCAACCCTAGACAGGCAATGGAAACTACCAAGCTGGAGTATAGTAGGGGCAGAGGGAATTTCCGGTGGAGTGGTGAAATGCGTAGAGATCGGAAAGAACACCAATAGGGAAAGCACTTTGCTGGGCCAACACTGACACTGATAGGCAAAAGCTAGGGGAGAAAATGGGATTAGATACCCCAGTAGTCCTAGCCATAAAGGATGGATACTAGGCGCTGTGCGTATCGACCCATGCAATGCTGTAGCTATCCTGTTAAGTATCTTGCCTAGGGAGTACATTTGCAAGAATGAAACTCAAAGGAATTGATGGGGCCCACAAAAGTGGTGGAGCATGTGGTTTAATTCAATGTGAAGCAAAGAACCTTACCAGGGCTTGACATGTCGTGAATCCTCTTGAAAGAGAGGGGTGCCCTCGGGAATGTGGGCACAGGTGGTGCATGGCTGTCGTCAGCTCATGCCGTAAGGTGTTGGGTTAAGTCCCACAATGAGTGCAACCCTCATGTTTAGCCCTTGTTTTTCTCTTTTTCTTCTTGTCGAATGACTGAGATGGATGAATTTTTTATCATAAATTTTTTGAATCTTTTTCTTTGCCACAATTGAGTTTGGGGAGGCTTGAGAGGTGATGGTTTACCCTGTGGTAGATGTTAGCGATTTGAGTCTGCTTATCTCCAGCCCGTGAACTTAGCTGATACTATGATAGCACCCAATTTTTCTTATCTGGTAGTTCAATCTATGATTTCTCATTCATGGATATTGATAAGATCCTTCCATTTAACTTTAGTAGCAACTTAGGATGGCATAGCCTTAATGTTAATGGCAAGGTTCAAATGAGGAAAGGCTTACAATGGATACCTAGGCACCAAGAGATGAGGAAGGGCATAGCAAGCGACGAAATGCTTTGGGGAGTTGAAAATAAGCATAGATCTGAAGATTCCCAAATAGGTCAACCTTTCGAACTACTGCTGAATCCATGGGCAGGCAAGAGACAACCTGGTGAACTGAAACATCTTAGTAGCCAAAGGAAAAGAAAGCAAAAGTGAATCCCGTAGTAGTGACGAGCGAAATGGGAGCAGCCTAAACCGTGAAAATAGGGTTGTGGGAGAGCAAGACAAGCATTGTGCTGCTAGGCAAAGCAGTAGAGTACTGCACCCTAGATGGCGAGAGTCCAATAGCTGAAAGCATC